>JASDQU010270553.1:0-15350 GCA_032191745.1 Picea mariana
TAATTAATACTTAAATTAATCATTGACACTCATGAATAACTAATTAATAATAATTAATTAGTAAATGTTATTTTAAGAAATAATTAAGGTTTAGCTAATCTTTTAGGACAATTATATTATTAAATTAATTATAATTAATTATCATATACACCTATTTAAGCAGGGTCGTTACACTCTAGTTATCCATCCATAGCAAATATAAGAGAAGAAAAGTAGACATATAATGTTCTCCACAAGTTCTATCGATTATACAACTCATAAATGCTTCTCTTATTTATATGAGAGATGTAGCGCCCTTCTATTTAAAATAAGAATAATTACCTAGAAAGGTCCCTAAGAAAATGTGATAATGTATTTATCTCTTTACAAACCTTACAGATAAGACAAAAGTACATAAATAATCCATAACACAAAAGAAGATAGGTTAAAAAGACCCCCAACAATTCTCCTAAGATGAAGCAAAGCACTCTAATGCCAAATCGTCCCTCATAAATGCATAATAGAGACCACACATTGCATAAATGACCTTCAAAAGTGGATGAATCACTCCAACGTAGTGTGTATGGGCTCAAAAAATGAAATGTTCAAGACGTGCAACATTTCATATTCAAGTGTCATATAATGTCCCCAAAAGATGTGATGTCTCATTAAAGGTTTTGCATGATAATTAAAAGGTAGGACGTCACATCCAAAGGCACCATGTCATCTTCAACAAGGTGTTATGATTTCTCAAAAAGGGAACAAAGCTCCTTAAATAAGTGGAATAACCTCTCAAAGTAGGTGGGACGTCCTCCATAAAGTTTGCAAGTCGTCCCTCACCGTCCTCCAAAGAACCAAAGATCAATTCAAGTCAATATCCATGAAAAGTGCATCGTCCAACAGGGGAGAGTCATGTGACTACATGTATCAATCTGGAGGCATGTACATAAGTCCATTACAACATAAGAAGTGATTAATATCAAATGTAAATGACATTAGGGAGGTCTCATTTAGCATCATATTCAAACATCACAATAACTCATAGAATGCACACCATTTTCTAGGTTAAGATATCAAAGGGTTATGGTTAGTACCTATTACATGCGACAATACCTAAGAGGACGAGTATTTCCTAAGAGACCCATAAAGGAGCATGTGTGATGCAGGAGCATCGCCCATGTCAAGCGAGCCAACATGGAAGACAAAGGACAGCTAGACAAGCCCAGCCAAAATTTTTGAATTTTCCCTTGAGGTTGATGCGCCAAACATAAATGAAGCAATTAAGAAGAGGCACACTTGGTATAATGTAATCAGACCTTGAGCGCCCCGCTCTCGTCTGAAGTAGATAGAGCCATTTATGTTGAGATGAAATAGGTAGACAGAATTTAATTCTCAGATTAGACAGTTTTAGAAAGTAGGAGGGAAATGGTATATAGACACCCTCATTTTGCATTGTAACATTATTGAAGCAGGAAGAGCATAGAAGAGAAGTAGAGAGCTGTGGAAGAACACCCATGTACAGATCTTGAATTAATAGAAGAAGTTGATTCAAATCCATGGTTTTGTGTTTGTTCTCTGTGTATTGATGTTAAATGATATGCTCATGAATGTTTGTTTCCTATTATGCATTTGTTTTATTGCTGAGTATATGATTTCATGTTTGGGTTTGAAGTCTGAAGGGAAGTAGAAATGAGTTTCACTTGTTTCTCTATCTGAGCGAGGATTCCTGCAAGGAGTGCAATTGAAGTTGTCCGCAAGGAGTGCATTGATAGAAGGAACAGATAGTTTAACTCTTGTTCTCGTTCACCCAGAAGTGAAATTGGGTTACAGGAGCTGTGTAAGGAGTGCGCATGCAAGGGAAAGTCTCAGTTGTGAATCTGAGCGAAGCATTGAAGGACTACTACTACAGGTGTGCACAGGGTCGAAGGAATCCAAGCACTTGAAGTGTTTGAAAATCAACCGCAAGGAGTGCGTGCAAGGACCCTCTTTGAGGCTCGAAGTCATGAGAAATCTCAAGAGAGATAAGGCCTTTGAAGCTATTGAAGGTAGCACAAGACATTAGTGCACATCGAGTGATTAGAAGGCATTTGGAGTTGTGGCGTAAGTGGTTAAATTCGAGAAAGAGTCCTCGGACCATTTCGCTGGGAACATCAAGGAGGAAGAGACAAACGGTCAGGATCTTGTGGAGAGGATTTACGAAATCCTGCCAGTCGTCTGATCTTGTAAAGAAGTGGCGAGGTTACAGCCGTGCTCGAAGTTCAGCTCCAAGGGATCATGAGCTATCAAATCATCACTTGGTTACCCATCAACCGTTCAATTTGAAAGGAGTTGCATAGGGTTTAAGTCATCGTGAGTAGAGGGGAAAACCCAGGAAGGCATCGAAATATTGAGACATCGGGATTTCAGAAGTCAAGAAATCCGGGACCTTTTGAGTCTCGAAATAGTGACGGGATCATAGCCGTGGATCTCAGGAAGGACACGTGTTGGTTGACCACTCGATCAGAGTTTCGATCATCGGGGCTCATATGAGTGAGTGGTTTTGATTTGGCATTTGGTGAAGTCCGAGGTTCGATCTGAACTGTCCATCATTTGGGACGCGTGTCGAAATATTTGAAGAAGTTGGGGTTCAGCATTTCGTGAGTCCTGGAGACAAGGAAAACATTGCATCAGAAATCGCGAAATCACAAAACGTGATTTCCCAATAGCCAAAGGATTGTGTGGGCCACGGGCGAGTCGACAAGGTGGACAGGTGGTATACCATATCAGAGTTCGAGGAAAGGAAAATCTTGAAACATTTGCAACCGGAATCGCGATATTGCAAAACGCAATATCCCGACAGTTAAAGAAGTGTGGGCCATAGGAGTCGGCGAGGTGGACAGGTGGCGCACTGTTTCGGAGTTCGGGGAAAGTAAATTCCCGAAACATATGCATTTGAATTCGCGACATTGCGAATTCCAAATTGCCGATGGAATATAGGTGTTAATAGGGTCAAGCTCGTGAGCGCATCGGAGTTTCGGTGTATCGGGGATCGGGGGCCGGTAAAGCAAATTTTTTGGAACATCGCGAGTGTCGAAATCCCGAGAGGAGGAACCCCGATAGTAAAGTAAAAGGTCAACATTGACCTACATTGGGTTTCGGAGAATCGCGAGAAACAAATGCGTGACCACAGGACTCGCGAAGTCGCGAAGTCCAATTTCCCGATAGAACAAAGGGAGATCCCGTGAGAGAGTTGTTATGGGTGCAAATTTCCTGATAGGGAAATAGAAGGACATTTCAGTTCTTCAGGTCGAGGAAGGAGTAAAGATCCTGTGAGTGGACGTGCTGGAGAGCGCGCTTGTGTCAAGTTGTATCAGAGCACAAGAAAGATTATTTTCTTTCTGTAGCAGAGAAGAAGAAAATTCACCATGCTTCCAAGGAGAAGGGATAGACAATCACTCGATCCGGAAGAGGAAAGGGAAATGTCCAGAGGAAGGGGTAGGTAGGTGTAGAATCCAAAAGTAGAAAGAGATCTGCATGACATACGTGCCAGACTTGTGGACGTGGAGACAAGACAGAGGCACACAGCTGATGTAGGAGATATCGGTGAGTCTGAAAATGAAGATGCTACTGGAAATGAAGAAGAAGAAGTTGCAGCTGAAGATGTGGCGAATGAACGTTTAATCAAAGCTATTTCAAGGATGGGTGCAAGAACGAAGATGGACATTCCTGTTTATGAGGGAAATCTAGATACAGAGGAGCTTCTAGACTGGATTAGAGCTCTAGATACATACTTCGACTATGAAGATGTCGAAGAGGACAAGAAGGTCAGGCATGCTGTCACGAGGTTGAAGGGACACGCACCATTGTGGTGGGATGAGATAGAAGCTGACAGACGCTGCAAGGGCAAGCAAAAGATCAAGAGATGGGACAGGATGATTGCAAAGATGAAGGTAAAATTCATCCCGAGAGACTATCAAATTACTCTGTTCAAGAGGATGCATAACCTAAGAAAAAAACTGATGATAGTGAGAGAATACACGGAGGAATTCTATAGACTTAACATCAGGGCAGGTCATCGGGAGAGCGATGATGAAAAAGTTGCTAGATATATGAATGGTCTGAGATATGACATTCAGGATGAGATGAGCATGGCAACCATCTGAACGGTGGAAGATGCTTATCAAATGGCTTTAAAAGAAGAAGAGAATCTAAGTTGTAAGCAAGGTCAGAGAGGCCGAGGCAGAAGTCAGCCCAGAGGTAAATCGGTTTCCCAGGAAAAATACCAGAAGCCCAAGGAAGACTAGAAGAAACCTCAAACTCAAATTGAGAGAGGTGGAAGTTCATAGCGAGGGCAATACGCTGAGCAGTGAGGATAGCATACTGAGCAGAGAGGAGGGTATGCTGATAACAATATGTTTCCTCATACCAGAGGTAGAGGAAGAGGAAGAGTTGGAGTAATCACATGCTTCACATGTGGAAAAAATGGGCACAAGTCTTATGAGTGTCCAGATAAAAAGAAAGATGGCGGAGAAGCTCACATCACCGAGGCACAGAAGCAAGATGTTGAAGTGGAAGACGCTGAAGGCGGAAGGTCGCTGATGATGCAAAAAGTTCTCTTAACAATAGAGAAGAAGGTGGAGAGCTCAGCCCAAAGGAACAGACTTTTTCGAACTGCTTGCAAGACCAAGGACAAGGTATGCAAGGTCATTGTAGATAGTGGTAGCACAGATAATCTTGTTTCAGCCAAGATGGTAGAGAAGCTGGAGCTGGAGACGACTGAACATCCAAGCCCATATAAACTTTCATGGCTACAAAAAGGACAGCAGGTAAATGTCACTAAACAATGTTTAGTTGAATTCAAGATAGGAGGATATAATGATAAAATCTTGTGTGATGTTATTCCTATGGATGTTTGTCATCTATTGCTGGGTAGACTGTGGCAATATGACATAAATGTGATTCACAATGGGAGGATGAATACATATACCTTATAAAAGAATGGGAGAACTCATATGTTACTTCTGATCAAGGATAAGGAGGTGAAGCCAGAAGTAAGTAATATTGTACTTCTCATGAGTGGGAAGGAAATTCTTACTGAGGTGAAGAAGAAAGAAGAACCACAATTCTTTGTGGTCAGGAAACCGATGATTGTTTTAACTAGCATGAGAGTGGATGATTTGCCAAGAGAAGTTCAGGAACTGCTGGAAGAGTTCACTGACATAGTAGTGGACGAACTACCTCGTTCGTTGCCACCAGTCATGAGTGTGAGTCATCATATTGAACTCATACCGGGAGCTAGTTTTCCAAATAAAGCCACGTATAGATTGATGCTGCACGAGAATCAAGAGGTTAAAAGACAAGTCCAAGAGTTGTTGGACAAAGGTTTGGTTAGAGAAAGCTTGAGTCTGTGTGTTGTTCCGACAGTACTCAGTCCGAAGAAATACGGAGGCTGGAGGATGTGTACTAATTCAAGAGCCATTAATAAGATAACCATCAATACATATTTCCATTGCCGAGGATGGATGATTTAATGGATTGCTTGAGTGGAGAAAAATATTTTTCAAAAATCGATTTGAAAAGCGGATATCATTAGATTCACATGAGAGAAGGTGATGAATGGAAGACAACCTTCAAAACAAATGAAGGGTTGTATGAATGGCTTGTCATGCTGTTTGGCTTGACGAATGCGCCGAGTACCTTTATGAGGTTGATGAACGAAGTCCTAAAAGAATTCATCGAAAAATTTTTCATTGTATATTTGAATGACATACTGATTTTCAGTAAATCAGTGGCTGAACACTTAAAGCATTTGGCTATTGTGATGAAGAGGCTACAATAGGAGAAGCTATTGATAAACATGAAGAAATCTTCATTCATGAAGACAGAGCTCATTTACTTGGGATTTGTTATTTCTGCAGATGAGTTGCAGATGGATCCAGATAAGGTGGAGGTAATTAAAAATTGGCCATCACCAAGGAACATATTTGAGGTGAGGAGTTTTCACGGATTGGCTAGTTTCTACTGGAAATTCATCAGGAATTTCAGTGGAATTAGTGCAGCAATGATGGACACAGTGAAAAAAAGACATAAATATTTTCACTGGACTGAAGAGGTTGAGAAGAGTTTCAATCTGTTGAAATGGAAGATTACGGAACAACCAATTTTTGTGTTGCCGGATTTCCAAAAGACATTTCAGGTGAAATGTGATGCAAGTGGGTTTGCAATAGGAGCGGTCTTGAGTCAGGAGGACAGGCCAATTGCATACTTCAGCGAGAAGATGAATGAAGTGAAGGTGAAATACTCCACGTATGACAAGGAGTTTTATGCCACCATCCAGGCATTGAAAAAGTGGAGGCACTATTTGATTCTGAAGGAATTTGTTTTATATAGTGATAACCATGCACTATAGTTTGTGACTCAACAGGAAAAGTTGAATTAGAGGCATGTTAAGTGGGTTGAATATATGCAGAACTTTACATTTGTAATTAAACATATTTCTGGTATTGCTAACAAAGTTGCTGATGCTTTGAGCAGGAAGTGTTTGCTATTGCAGGAATTTAAAGTCAAGACGTTAGGTTTTGATGATCTTAGGGACATGTACGCAGATGATCCAGACTTTAAGGAAGTGTATGAAGCAATTGAGAATCCAGTTCTCAGAGATAGCAGCAAATGGGCCAAATACATGATCAAGGAAGGATTACTATTCAGAGGTAATCAACTGTGTATTCCAAATTGCTCCATGAGAGAGAATCTGTTGAAGGAGAAA
This sequence comes from Picea mariana, assembly GCA_032191745.1. Taxonomy (NCBI): domain Eukaryota; kingdom Viridiplantae; phylum Streptophyta; class Pinopsida; order Pinales; family Pinaceae; genus Picea; species Picea mariana. The sequence continues at coordinate 6,725 of JASDQU010270553.1, forward strand.
TACAACAGGGGATTGGCCGGACACTTTGGTCATGATAAGACATTCGCAAAACTGAGCGAGTCATACTTTTGGCCGGGGATGCGATCAGAGGTCAAAATATTTGTGGACCGATGCAGGATTTGCCAGCATTCGAAAGGAAAGAAACAGAATGCAGGTTTTTATCAACCATTGCCCATACCTGAGAGGCCGTGGGATGCGATTAGCATGGATTTTGTATTGGGGTTTCCAAGAACACAAAGAGGTTGTGATTCAATCTTTGTGGTGGTGGATAGATTTTCCAATATGGCACATTTTAACCCATGTCAGAGAACCAGTGACGCGACTCACATCGCGAACCTATTTTTCAAAGAAGTCATTCGACTTCACGGCTTGCCAAGGAGTATAGTTTCGGACAGAGATACAAAGTTCATGGGACATTTCTGGAGGACATTGTGGAAGAAGATGGGGACTAAATTGATGTTTAGTTCATCTTATCATCCTTAGACGGATGGACAGACAGAAGTGATGAATAGAAGTCTGGGAGACTTGTTGAGAGGCCTGGTGGAAGAACACCACAGCCAGTGGGACACTATATTACCACAGGCAGAGTTTGCTTATAATGACTTAGTGAATAGGAGCACAGGGCATAGTCCATTTCAGATTGTATATGGCATGCAGCCGAGAGGAATTTATGAATTGAGGGATTCAGAACAGACTATGACTAGGAGCGCTAGTACAAAAGAATTCGTAGAGGCGATGAAGGAACTTCATAGCCAGGTGAAGACCCAATTGCAGAATTCAAGTCAGGAGTATAAGCGCAGAGCAGATCAGCATAGAAGATGACTTCAATTTGAGGTTGGTGACTTGATTCTAGCACATTTGAGAAGGGAAAGGTTCCCAAGGGGAACATACAATAAATTGAAAATGAAGAAAATCGGGCCATGTAAGGTCTTGAAAAAAATTGGAGAAAATGCTTATGATATTGAATTACTCGATGGGATCGAAATCTCTTCGATATTCAATGTCTCAGATTTATACCCATATAAACCTAAGGAAGCAGGAGCAGAAGGTGAACAGTCAAAGGTTCAGTGGAAAAAGCAGATGCCAGTTGCAGAAAAACCGCAGATGGAGTGCATACTGGACAAGAGAGTCAGCAAGAAGACCGGGAGGAAAGAATACTATGAATATTTGGTTAAGTGGAAGGACCATCCGGTGGAAGATGCAAGTTGGGAGAATGAAGCAGAGATCCAGAAGCATGGACAGACCGTGCAGGAGCTCATGGACAGGAGCCCATGAAGTTTTTCAAGTGAGGGAGTATGATGCAGGAGCATCACCCATGTCAACCGAGCCAGCACGAAAGACAAAGGACAGCTGGACAAGCCCAACCAAAATTTTTGAATTTTCCCTTGAAATTGATGCGCCAAACATAAATGAAGCAATTAAGAAGAGGCGCACTTGGTATAATGTAATCAGACCTTGAGAGCCCCGCTCTCATCTGAAGTAGATAGAGGCATTTATGTTGAGATGAAATAGGTAGATAGAATTTAATTCTCAGATTAGACAGTTTTAGAAAGTAGGAGGGAAACGGGATATAGACACCCTCATTTTGCATTGTAACATTATTGAAGCAGGAAGAGCATAGAAGAGAAGCAGAGAGCTATGGAAGAACACCCAGGTACAGATCTTGAATTAATAGAAGAAGTTGATTCAAATCCATGGTTTTGTGTTTGTTCTCTGTGTATTGATATTAAATGATATGCTCATGAATGTTTGTTTCCTATTATGCATTTGCTTTATTGTTGAGTATATGATTTCATGTTTGGGTTTGAATTCTAAAGGGAAGAAGAAATGAGTTTCACTTGTTTTTCTATCTGAGCAAGGATTCCTGCAAGGAGTGCAGTTGAATTTGTCCACAAGGAGTGCATTGACAGAAGGCTCAGATAGTTTAACTCTTGTTCTCGTTCACCCAGACGTGAAATTGGGTTACAGGAGCCGTGCAAGGAGTGCGCAGGCAAGGGAAAGTCTCAGATGTGAATCTGGGTGAAGCATTGAAGGACTACTGCTGCAAGTGTGCGCAGGGTCGAAGGAATCCAAGTACTTGAAGTGTTTGAAAATCAGCCGTAAGGAGTGCGTGCAAGGACCCTCTTTGAGGCTCGAAGTCGCGAGAAAGCTCAAGAGGGATAAGGCCTTTGAAGCTATTGAAGGTATCACAAGACATTGGTGCACATCAAGTGATTAGAAGGCATTTGGAGTTGTGGCGTAAGTGGTTAAATCCAGGAAAGTGTCCTCAGACCATTTCGCTGGGAACATCAAGGAGGAAAAGACAGATGGTCAGGATCTTGTGGAGAGGATTTATGAAATCCCACCGGTCATCTGATCTTGTAAAGAAGTGGGGAGGTTATGAACACGCTCGGAGTTCAGCTCCAAGGGATAGTGAGCCATCAGATCATCACTTGGTTACCCATCAACCATTCGATTTGACAGGAGTTGCATAGGGTTTAAGTCCTCGTGAGCAGAGGGGAAAACCTGGGAAGGCATCAGAATATTGAGACATCGGGAATTTAGAATTCAAGAAATTCGGGACCTTTTGAGTCTCGAAATAGCGAGGGGATCATAGCCATGGATCTCAGGAAGGACACGTGTCGGTTGACCACTCGATCAGAGTTTCGATCATCGGGGCTCATATGAGTGAGCGGTTTTGATTTGGCATTTGGCGAAGTTCGAGGTTCGATCTGAACTGTCCATCATTTGGGACGTGTGTCGAAATATCTAAAGAAGTCAGGGTTCGGCATTTCATGAGTCCTAGAGACAAGGAAAATGTTGCATTAGAAATTGCGAAATTGCGAAACGCGATTTCCCGATAGCCAAAGGATTGTGTGGGCCACGGGCGAGTCGGCGAGGTGGACAGGTGGTATACCATATCGGATTTCGGGGAAAGGAAAATCCTGAAACATTTGCAACCGGAATCGCGATATTGCAAAACGCGATATCCCAACAGTTAAAGGAGTGTGGGCCACGGGAGTCGGCGAGGTGGACTGGTGGCGCACTGTTTCGGAGTTTGGGAAAAGGAAATGCCTGAAACATATGCATTTGAATTTGTGACATTGCCAATTCCGAATTGCCGATGGAATACAGGTGTTGACAAGGTCAAGCTCATGAGCACATCGGAGTTTCGGTGTATCGGGGATTGGGGGTCGATAAAGCGAATTGTTTGGAACATCATGAGTGATGAAATCCTGACAGGAGGAACCCTGATAGTAAAGTAAAAGGTCAACATTGACATACATCGGGTTTCGGAGAATCGTGAGAAACAAACACATGACCACAGGACTCGCGAAGTCGCGAAGTTTGATTTCCCGATACAACAAAGGGAGATCCCGTGAGAGAGTTGTTGTGGGTGAAAATTTCTCGATAGGGAAATAGAAGGACATTTCAGTTCTTCGGGCTGAGGAAGGAGGAAAGATCCTGTGAGCGGACGTGCTGGAGAGCGCGCCTGCATCAATGTGTGATGATAGATGGTATGGAGTGTGGTTTAACTTCATAAGTGGCATGCATAATCATGTGAGGTTATATGTAAGCTACTCATCCAAATGAGTTCCTTTGTATACAACAACTTGTATGCAATGAGTTTCCCTTCTTTCATTGGCACCATGTGTTAGAAAAACAGGATCACAGAACAATAAAATAAAACAAATGCTAAAATAAAACACAAAAGATACAAAATACAATAGAGACATAGATATACGTGGTTCACCTAGTGTGGGCTATGTCCACCAGAGAAATTGTCAGGTCCTTTCTTTATTATTATCCAACAAATAAGGGGATACAAACTACAACACACTCATTGTAACTTCCTCTTCTTTATCTCACATTATCCTCACTCAGAATACAATATTCACAATGATTCATAGTTGCAATTCATTTCCCTCATAAAGGAGGGTTTCCTTCTGCGAAAAAACACCCTAGCATAATCTCCATTGTCAGATATGTGACCTTATAATGAATGGTCCATATTTACTATGAAATTACAATATACATTTACAAGGAAAAATTTCCTTCAGGGGCTTCGCTCCCCAACCCCCGTCGGGGGCCCTCTTGCCACCACCCCCCCTAACCAAGAGATACCCCCCCTGGACCTCGTAGGGAGGGAAACTCCCCTCTTCACTCCCCATGTGGAGGAGTGTACATTCTTCCGTGGTGTAAAGTCTTCATGGGGTATAAAAACGATTGAAAAAAAAAAAGCCTCTGAATCAGGAAGATAATAAGGCTCCACAACCAACAATATCACACTTGGAGACTAATCTCAATAAATCCACCATTGTTGTATCTATTGGACTATGATCATTCTTGGACCTAGAAAATTTAACATCTTCATCTTCATGCTTGAAGACCAACTGAAATTGAGAAAGAATTGAATTTCTCCCTATCTACTCCCTTAGTTAACATGTATGCACGATTCTGGCTACTGTGTATATTTTCCAACTTCAAATGTCCATCTTCCAAGAAAAATCATATGAAATGGTATCTGATTTGTATATGATTAGTCTTCAAGTGGAAGGTTGAGTTCTTTGCAATGTGAATGGAACTCTCACTCTCACAGTACAACCTTCTATTCTCTTGCTTCTTTCCCAATTCCTCCATAAAACTCTATAACCAAATCATCTCTTTACTAACCTCTGTAGTAACATACTCTACCTCTGTTTTTGAAAGTGCAACAACCTTTTGTATTTTTGAAATCCAACTTACTGTTGTTCCACCTAAAATAAAAAAATACCCTGTGGTGCTCCTCCTACTATATTTATCACCCGCCATATCTGAATCAACATATCCATGTAGAAAAATTTATGAACCTTAAAAACATAATGCATGATTAGCAGTACCTCTCAAATACCTGAGAATCCAATTTACTTTCTCCCAATTTTCTTTACGTGGATTGTTCATATACTTGCTCACAACTCCCACTACATGTGCAAACCATCACATACATCAAGATGCCAAGTGATAATGAATAAGGGACCCTAGACATGTATTGTATCTCCTCCTGTGTCTTGGGACACATTTTATTAGTTAATTTAAAATGGATGGCCAAAGGTGTACTAATTGATTTTTCATTCTGCATTCTAAACCTCTCCAACACCTTCTGTATGTACTCACCCTCAGACAATGTCGATTTGCGAATTTTTTTGTCTCTTGTTATTCTCATACCAAGGATTTTCTTTGCAGCACCCAAATCCTTCATCACAAATGAATTATCTAATTTCTTCTTGAGCACACTTTATATCCTGCATATTAGACCCTGCAAGAAGCATGCCATCTTCATACAATAGCAAGATAATATAGCTTCCATTTTCTATCCTTTTAAAATAAACATAGTGATTAGAATGACATCTACTATAACCTTGTTATGTCATAAACCTGTCAAACTTGAAATACCATTTCCTTGGAGCTTGCTTTAGGCCACACAATCTATTATTCAACATGTATACCAATTAATCCTTCCCTTTGAAATCATATCCCTGTGGTTGTTGCATATAAATATCTTCCTCAAAATCCCCATGGAGAAAAAATGTTCTTACATCTAATTGTTCAAGATGTAAATATTCTACTGCCACAAGACTTAAAATAGTCCTAATTCAAGTCATTTTAACAAAATCATAAAATATTTCATCAAATCTATACCTTTATTTTGTGCAAACTTATTTACAACAAGTATATCCTTGTACCTCTTATCTCCTCCATCTTCTTCCTTCAACTTGTAAACCCATTTATTTTGCAATTCTCTTTTTCCTACAGGAAACTAAACCAAGTCCCAAGTTTGGTTATTTACCAAGGAATCCATTTCCTCTTTCATGCCTTGCTCCCACTTCTTTTTGGTGTCTACCTGCATTGCCCCTTCATAACATTATGGTTCACCAGATTAATCAACAATAAATAATACAGTGAAGGAGAGTATCATTCAAGGGGTCTACTTAACCTATTAGATCTTCTAACAACACTTGTAGGAGTTTGAGGTACCTATTTCTCCTATTGTTGTACATTTTTATTTACTATTTCATTTGGAATTTCTTTTTTAGTTATCTCATCAAGCATTGTGTATTCTGGGTTTTTTTTTTCTTGTATCTTTCCCTGCAAGTGATCTTTGTACATGAACTTCTCATTAAATATGACATCTCTACTCCTAATTATTTTGTGATTCTCATAATCCCATAAGCGATAACCAAAATCATTAACACTGTATCCAATAAAGGTACACTTCTTGGATTTTTCCTCAAGCTTTGTTATATTTCCCTTATCAATATGGTCAAATGCTTCACAACCGAGAAGGGGATGAAGATACTTCACAAGTATATCCTCTGGAATTCCACCATCCAAAGAGATTGGAGGTCCTATGTTTATTAAGTACATAGTAGTATCTACAACATCTTCCCATAACTTTAAGGGAAAACCAACACGCAATCTCATACTCCTTGCATGCTCCATGATTGTCCTATTCATCCTTTATGACACCCTTTTCTTATGGTGTTCCTGAAACAATATTCTCTCTATGAATCTCATGGTATGAACAGTAATCATCAAACTCTATGTTGCAATATTCACCTCCATTGACTGATCTGAGACACTTCAACATTTTTTTCTTTCTCATTCTCAACCAAAGATTTCCATTTCTTAAAAGTATCAAAAACATCAAGTTTTTGTCGTATGCAATAAACCCAATTTTTTATAGTTTCGTCATCAATAAAAGTAACATAATAAAGAGAGCCACCAACATATGCTACCTAAGTTGGTCCCCATCCATTTGAATGCACAAGCTCTAACCTTTCACTCTTCTTTTCTTTTCCAACTTTGAGAAATCTGACTCTCTTATGTTTTCCATAAACACAATTTTCACAGAAATCCAAAATCAATTTGTTTAAGATCTAGAAAAAAAATTATTTTGTGAAGTATCTTCATCCCCTTCTCACTCATGTTTCCAAGCCTATGATTCCATAGTGCTGTATCCACTCCTGTAGAATTTCAAGAGATATAAGAGTTAGTATTACCAGTACATAAATACAATTTACCTACTTTATTTCCTTTTTATATAACCAATGATCCTTTGGCGACCTTCCACATCTTATCTGTAAATATGGATATACAACCTTCACATGCCAACTTCCCTATTGAAATTATATTTTTCCTTAGATATGGAACATGTCTTACCTCTTTCAACAACCATTGGTTTCCATTCCTTTTCTTTATTTTTACCTTTCCCATTCCAACAATTTTTCATGGTGCATCATCACCCAAATGAACGTGTCCAAAATCACCTTGAACATAATTTATAAAATGTTTCCTATGGGGTGTGACATGAAATGAAGCCCCTGAATATACTACCCAAGACTCAGAAATGTTATCTATAGAAAGAATCAAAGCATCTTGTAACACATCACCTGTTACATTTTCTTCCTGATTTCTCTAATGTTGTCCAGCTCTTTGTTTCTTTGGAGCTCTATAGTTTTTCTTTAGATGTCATTTCTTCCCACAATTCCAACACTCTATGTTTTCGATTCTAAATTTGGATCTACCATTCCTATAATTCTAGTGGTTCCCTAAGCCCTTTCCTCTATCCTTATGTCTTCCTCTATTCTCCATGTTTAAATCGCATTTCCGTCGCATTTCCTCACTAAGGATAACACCAACAACATCATCAAATTTTAAAGTGTTTGAACCAGAGAAAGAGTTACTTACATCCATGACCAATCCGTTCCAATTTTCTAACAATGAGTACACGATCAGAAAATCCCTGACCTCATCATCAAAGCCCACTTTTACAGAACTTAGTTGATTAGTAACCGTATTAAATTCATTCAAATGATCTACAATAGACCCACCTCTTGACATCTTCATATTAAATAATCTCTTCATTAGAAATACCTTATGGGACACCGAGATTTTTTCATACAGTTTAGCCAATGCATCCATCAACTCCTTCATTGTCTTTTATTTCGAAATATTGAAATACATCAATGTTGCGAGGCTCAATCGTATCATTTCTAGTTCCTTTCTGTGAAGAACATCCCATTCTTTGTCCTTCATGGACCTCAACTTATTTTCTATTCTGCCAAATGGTAGGAATAAATCCTTCTGATATAAATAATATTCCATCTGCATCTTCCATAACTGGTAGTTTTGGCTGTTAAATTTCTTGAACCTAAACTTTCCATCTTCTGCCATTGCTCCCACTTGAACCAGGAACCCTCTTTTCCCGTGAGTTTCCTTTAACTCTGATACCAGCTGTTAGAAAAAAAAGATCACGAAGAACTAAAATAAAACAAATGCGGAAATAAAACACAAAAGATACAAAATACAATAGAGAAACATATATATGTGGTTCACCCAGTTTGGGATACGTCCACTAGATAAATTTCCAGGTCCTTCATTTATTATTATCCAACAAATGAAGGGATACAACCTACAACACACCCATTGTAAGTTCCTCTTCTTTCTCTCACAATATACTCACTCAAAATACAATATTCACAATGAACCAGAGTCACAATACATTGGGGAACGTTGTCCCCCGAACTCCCGTAGGGGGCCCGCTTGCCCCTAGACCCCCCAGCCGGGGGGATAGCCCCTCGGACCCCATAGGGGGGGTAACCTCCCT
>JASDQU010270554.1:0-13169 GCA_032191745.1 Picea mariana
TAAATTATGGAGCGACAAGGAGGAAATCAAAGCTTAAAAAGGATTTAAAGAAATTAGGGGCCCCACCTGTTAGTTATTATTTATTTACCCTTTATATATTATTATGGTTATTTAATATTTGTCCCTATCTAATATTAAGTCATTTATGACTTAACTAAAGGTAGTTTGAAACTACCACAACTTCTTTTGAGAAAGATAAAAGCTAATCAGAAGAAGGGACAAAGGAAGAGAAAAAAGAAAGAAATTTTTTTATAAAGGTCTGCTCTTAAACTTGTGAGATTATTTAATTTCATTCATTCTGAGTTATCATAGAGTCTTAACCTTTTTGTTGATAGCAGGGTCTTATTGAAGATAGCAAGATTCAAATATTGAGATACATAATTCAACAGCTTGTTCTAGAAAGGTTGATCACTTGATCCTGGCAGTATGTGTATTTTGGTTTGTTCATGAATTAGTTTTCATTACTGATAGAGAATATTTTGCAGAGTCAGTAAATGATACTTTTGTGGCTAAGTTGATCCATATTTCTAGTCTCAGTCTTCACTTATTGTCAAAGTATTTTTGTATTCTTCCCATCAAAGATCTCTAAATCTGATCTTGGTCCTTACCCTCACAGGGGTTTGAAAAGAGGGTTATGACCATAACTTGGAGTGAAATCAATTAAATTTCTTTGTTGATTTTGATCTCACATGTTTATTCTCCAATATTACCTTCAGATTCGTATTTCATTTGTTCCTTAATTCTCAAACACAGTACATATATATTTTTCACTTTCTTCTTTTGCACAGTTTAATTATAAAAAAAGACAACAATGGTTCCTTGTACTTATTACTTGAGAATCAATTGATAATTTTGTCTAAGTCTAAAAACCTGGGCGATAATCCCAACTATCTTACCCTAGCCAAGTAATATTTGAAAAAAGGGGCGGCAAGTGCAAGGGGAGTCATCAATGGATATGATGGAAAAAATATCTAGGATTTCTCTTGGGGACTTGGTCAAACCTCTAATAACAATGTTAAGATATTAGCAGTCTATACGGGAATGTGCCTAGCCATGGAAAGAAATATAACAGGACTAGTGGTCATCGAGGACTCAAAATTGATCATCAAGGGACTCCAGAGAATCACTAAAATTGTCCACCCCATCCTTACAACAATGTTTTCACGTATAAGAGCTCTTGAATCAAGTTTTGAAAGCATCCACTACTTTCATATCCAAAATTCAATGACTGATCTCTTAACAAAAAAGGAAAAACAATTGGAGCAAACTCAATTAAAAATAAATTGTGTGATTAGAAATGAGCTTATCCCATAAAATTAAAAGGAAATTTATTAATCAAACAATTTACTACTAAATCTCTTATGGTCGACTCGAAGGATTAGCATTGGAGGCCACCCTGGAGACCTTTTGCCTCAAAACCTAGCGTGTCCATTCTGCCACTTGGAATCTAGGCCCCTGTTGTCTCGTTGTGGACCCACTTGGATCATTATGTATCTTGCAATCCTCTCTTCACACGAACACTCATATCACCCCATTTCTCTAACTTTAATATCATATACCCATGTGACCAAGCCTTCCTGTGTATTTCCCAAGCTCAAATCCTTGGTATCGTACCTGTCATGGCTATGAATTCTAGTGCATTAGCGTCACAGAGAGTGATTCATCTGTTTCATCAGTTATCATATCAAATATTGGATTTGTCCTTAAGATCGGGAGAATTAATTATGAAATTCATTGTCAAGAAGCAATATGAGCATAACGAATTGAAGAGGATGAAGGAATCACCGCAATTTAATAATCTCTCATGAAGCTTGAGCAGATCCAGGTCTCTTAAGAACTCCATCTCTTGGATTTTAGGGGAAGAGAAAATGTGGGGGTCTGGTCGGGAAAGTTTCAGATGTCACAATTGTGCTCTTAGCTTACTTCAAGACCAAATTCAAGACCAAAAAGAAGAAACCCAAGAACTAAGAGACATGAATGAACAACTTCAACAATAACTTCATGCGCAAGAATTTTGTCATCATGAGGAACTTGTAGTTGTTTTGCGATATTTCAATCGTAATACATGGCATACTAGATCTTTACACCAACAATTTGGACAATTTTCATGGCAGCTTCAAGGAAAACAATATCCCATATCATCAGTGGAGTTAAGGACATCCAATGATTCTCCCCCTCCTCTCATGGAATGATTTCCCTTAGCGCAAATAGACTCAGGACAAGAGGCAACACAATGGAGAAAGGATGAGGCACAATAGTTGAGCAACCCAAAAGATACAAATGAATATCAGAATGTGGTGGACACATCCCTACACCTCCATTAGAATCTAATGATAAGTAAATCAACATTTTTTTCTTTTCTCCTTTGTATCCATGTATACCTGGCAATTTTGTGATGGATTGTATGGATTTTTTATTCAAAAACAAAGATATAGGCAGAAATTCCAGACTCTTTCAGATTTTCGAACAAGACTTTCTGCAAATTTTGTAATTATGACTAATGTGGCTATGCATAGCCCTCTTTTTTTATAATAAAATCATCAACCATTTCTGTTAAAAAAAAAGTAAGATTCGAAAATGTTGGAGTGAGGTTCCTCATACCTTTTCCTCAACATTTATTTGGCAACCATACTGGGGAGATTTTTTTCCATATCTCTCTGGTTGTTGTATGTTCTTATTTTGGATTTAATTGATTGTTTCCATGACTGTACCTATTACGAGACAACCCAATATTGGTGATGGTATTGATGATCAAAATATCATTTCCTTGACCTTATTTAATACCATTTTAGAAACTGCTAGGAGTCGTGTTGAATTACATAATTCTTGGGAGGTCATTTCCAAATATATCAGAGTACGTGAATAGTGGGAAGCCCAACAGAGACTACCTAGAAATCAACCTCCTCATTAGGTCATTATCACATGTCCTCCATTTTATGACCCAAGGGGGGCATATATATGGCTAAATGTATATGATATGATCCCAAGGGGGGGCATATATGGGCCTATGTTATGACCCAAGGGGGGCATATATATGGATAAATGTATATGATATGACCCTAAGAAGGGGCATATATGGGCCTAAATGTACATTTAATGTGTAAATATATATGTAATATGGTCGGCATGGTAGTAAAGGGGCCTCATGTGCATGTGTGAACAACTATATATAAGAGATCATGCATTCATTATTGTGACATGTGAATTGTGAAGTATGAATGGTGTTGGTTATTTGGAGGAGGTTTCCCTATTCTTTAAGGATTTATTGTGTAACTGATCTATCTTGGAGTTGTGCTCTCATGCTTCTCAAAGAACAAGAGTTTTATCCTCTGAAATTTATCCTATATCTGAAATAGGGAGGAGAAAGGTTGTCATACAAATCAAACAAATTGATCTTTGTCAGACCTTATCTGATTCTGCTAGTTCTAGTGTACATGTAACCCCTTTCATTTTTAAAATGACATCTTCTTGTATTGGTACCGGAGGTTCTTCCTCTTCACAACCTTCAGCATCATCTATAATTGGTAGCATTTATAGGCATCAAATTACAATCCAATCTACAACTAATCTGGCTAAAGTCATTAAAAAATATGGTCTTTTTCAATTTGAAGAATATGCTACCACCACCCTATGGCACATATCTTTTCCTTTGAATCTTACACCAACGTCTCACCACCTTTTGAAGTTTAAAGATTATTTGCCCAAGTTTTCGGGAAACAACACTATTACTACTAATAAACACTTAGTATCCTTTTCTAATACTTTCCATAACATAGGGGTAAATGTAAATGATACATGTATGCGCTTATTTGTAAACTCTTTAGAAGGGAAATTTGTCGCAGATTTTTTTGACTTACCGCCTAAAATCCTTTCCACGTGGGAAGAATTGGTCTACTGGTTTAAATTGTACAGGCAACCCAAAAGCCCAGTTGATGAATTAAAGGAACACAATAAAATTGCATATAACAATGGTGAGACTATCAAATCATTCAATATTTGTTTCACCAAGTTGTACAATCAAATTCATGAGTTGATTCTCCCCTAGAACCAAGTGGATTTCATGAACTATCATAATACTTTAACCTCTTCTTATCTTCAAAGATTGGAAGAAAATGCTATAGAAAAATCTCGGATCTGCACTTCAAATTTTTCTTGAGTATGAAGAGTAGCTAGAAAGAACCGGTCTCCCCAAAGAAGATTATGCAAAACAAACCTATATGTTTGTAGTCTTCCAGCTTATGCAAGACATGAATAACTAGATGATTGCTTATGAGAGAAAAGGAATTTCCATTCATGTTGAGTATTCTTCCCACGCATCCTTGAAGAACCAAAATGATAGTATCTTCCAACTGAAGGTTGTAATGTCTCTTGCTTGGTGCAATTTTTGCAAAGAAAATCATGATGAAATGACCTGTGAGGTAAAAAGAAATGCCAAAGACTGAATCTTTGGCAAAAAACTAGATGTTGATCTCTTATATTGGGCTCCACAAGATGATTTCATGGCGATAAACACTAGAAATAAAACTTACACTAATAAGAGTAAAACGGATTCTCCTCGAACCACTTTTTCTCCCAGCTCATCATTCCAAGATAAAAACTCCTAGGTTGACAGGTCTTCAAATAATCAAGGAGTGTCAATTCCTTTCCCTTTATCCAAATATAATATCCTCAATCAATTAGCTAATATCAAGGAGGATACTTCTCTTTTGGACATGGTCACCATCTCAGAACAACAACAGCATCTGAAAATTTTCATGGAAGGTAAAATATCCATAGTAGCTAATTTGACTAAAATTTTTTATGGAGAGGAGTCAAATATAAATAGAATAGGTGTCAATAATTTTAGAAACCCTGTAAAAAAAAACCTTTCTATATTTCTGTAAAACTTATGGATAAAATAGCTCATTGTTTCCTGTTAGATGGTAGATCTAGTCCGAGCGTTATGTCCAAAATTATCATGGAAGAGCTAGGCCTCTCTTATACCAATAAAAATGTTAGGAGTATGCTTTCCTATAATAATCAGCAACACTTTACCATGGGTGAGATCAAAGATGTAACTCTAGTCCTTTGTGCCCACCCTGAAATAAGAGCCACCCTTAATATACAATTCATTGATATGCATGTTGGTAATTATTCAATCATTTTGGGTAGAGACTAGTAGGCCTTAACCAGTGGTTACCTATCACTAGATGGTTCACATTTATCCATCCCTAAGAATGGAAAGATTATTATTGTCCTAAGGGAAAGAAGTATTTACCTTACATTGAAAGCGTACCTCAGCCTAATGTAAATTACATTGAGGAGGACATGGGTGTCTATTCTATATTTGTTAATGAATATGACATGTTTCTTGAACTGAATGATTATGATGACGATATGTGTCATATGCACTTTGGTGTTGCATGTTCAAATGAAGGTAACAGGGAAGGTATTATATTATACTCTCTTGTAGGCAAAATTCACAATTTTTGTTATAGATTAGAATTTTCTTGTATGAATAATGTTGTTGAGTTTGAGTTTGAAGCCTTACTGTTAGGCATTGAAAACACTTATAATCTTGGTTATGTTCATCTTAGTGTTTTCGGTGATTCAAAACTTATTGTGAATTTAATCAGGAAAATCTGTAAGCCCAACAACCAGTTACTTAAAAGATACACCCAAGTTGTTTATGCATTAATCTCAAATCTATTTTCTTTCAACATCACTCATATTAAAAGAGAACATAATTCTACTGCTGACAAGTTAGTTGTTTTTGCAGCCTCACCTACAAGGCAGTTGTTACCTTAGAGACCAGATTGTACATTTTTGTCTCTTTACCAACCTCATCTTCCTGATAACGTAGAATCTTGGCAAGTTTTTCAAGATGATGAAGGCATATGTTCCTTCTTACTGAATGAACCTTACAAGCCTAAAGAGATCGTTTCTCTTTAAAACAATAAAATTACTAAAGGATTAACTCCTCTTGATATTTCATAATCGATGAGTGATGTAAGCAATAAAGAAAATAATAAAGAAGAAGAGTCTAAAATAAAAGTTAGGGATACCATCCCCATGAACATTGGAACCCCTGAATCCCCAAAGCTTATTAAAATAGGTGCTAAATGTTCTGATGAAGAAAAGAAGAAGTTCATGGACTTGTCCCAATAATTTCATGATATTTTTTCCTGGTCTTATGAGGATCTTCGTGGTTTTGATCCTAAAATTATACAACATGTCATTCCCATTAAGGAAGGGGAAAAACTGGTTAGGAAAAAACAGAGACCTGTGAATCCTTCACTTGAAGCTTCAATCATAAAATAAGTGGAAAAACTCTTAAATTCTCATATAATCTTTCCAATTAAGTATTCTAAATCGGTATCAAATCTTGTTCCAATCTGAAAGAAAGAAAAAAAAAGTCAAACTAGGCTTTGTGTTGATTTTTGTGCTTTAAATAGAGCAAGTGTAAAAGACAAATTTTCACTTCCTAACATGGAAATGATCTTACAGTAAGTTGCAGGATAAAAAATGATGTCCTTGCTTGATGGTTTTTCTAGTTATAAACAAATTAAAGTCAATAGGATCGATAAATATAAAACCACATTCACAACCTGTTGGGGCACCTTTTCCTATGAAAGGATGTTGTTTGGATTGTCTAATGCAGGTGCCACTTTTCAGAGAGATATGCAGTTAGATTTCGACAATATAATCGGTAATATAATTCAAGTTTATCTTGATGATTTAACAATTTATTCCAAAACCCGATCAGACCATTTTGATCATCTTCAAAAAGTCTTCATGCGATGTAGAAAATTTGGCATTTCTTTGAATATTTTGAAGTCTATTTTTAGTGTCACCCAAGGTAAACTCATCGGTAATATTGTTTCAAATTCAGGAATAGGAATAGATCCTGAGAGGGTTTCCACAATCCTAAATCTCCATGCCCCTACATCTAATAAAGAAATTCAAACTTTTATGAGCAAATTTTGTTTGGAGGTTTGTTCCTAATTTTGTTGTCATATTTAAACCAATTCATAGTATGTTAAAACAGGATCATCCTTTCTCCTGGACAAATGATGTCGAAAATGATTTCATAAATATCAAGAAAGAAATAAGTTCTACACCGGTTTTGGTGAAACCAGAATTTGAAAAATACTTCATTTTATATACGAACACTACAAAAGAAGCAATTTCTGCAATTCTTATGCAAAACGATGATCAAAATAATGAGAAACTTGTAGCTTACATCAGTCAGATTTTTTTAGATGATGAAATTAAATATTCTTACATTGAGAAGCATGCTTTTTCTCTTGTTAAAGCTATATAAAAATTTCACCATTTTATTCTAAGCAAGCACACGCGAGTAAAAGTCCCTTTACCTACTGTCAAGTTTTTACTTTCACAAACTCATCTTTCAGGTAAGCTTACACATTGGCTTGTGAAAATCCAAGAGAACAATTTGACGATCATGATAACAAAAATGATCAAGGGACGTGATTTATCCCTTCACTTAGCTCAACATCCTGAACCAAGTGAATTTTATGAAGATAAAGATAATCTGCTATCAACATTGTTTTATATTGAAAACAAAAATCTTAATCTTTCTTAACATACTTGGTATAAAGATCTCATTCATTACTTGCAATTTCAAAGGTGTCCAAATCACTTGAACCCTCATCAACGAAGGAGGCTTCATCTTGAATCTTCTAACTACCTCATTTTAGGAGACTCTTTGTTTAGAAGGTCTCTTGATGGGTTGTTGCAACGATGCATAGATGATAACACAGTCCAAAAAATATTAAATGAGATTCACGAATCAGTAGCATCTATTGTTCATATTGGTGGTCATTTTACTGCTAAAGCCATTGCCTTTTAAATCCTCGGGACTAGGTACTGGCCATTTATTTTTAGAGATTCCTATGAATTTGCAAGGGCCTGTGATAAATGCCCAAAGTTCATTGGTAGAGAACATTTCTCTACCATGCCCTTACAACCTGTCCTTCCTGATTTTCCCTTTTCTAAATGGGGTTTATATTTCATTGGTCTTATTAACCCATCATCTTCTGCATGCCATGTTTATATACTAACAACTACAGATTACTTCACAAAGTGGGTTGAAGCTGTACCTCTTAGGCATTCTCAAGATGAGCATGTTATCTCTTTCTTGGAATCTAATATATCTTCTCGATTTGTTCATCCCCTCGAAATCATTTCAGATAACGGACCATCTTTCATCTCTGCAAATATTACTCAGTTTCTTAATAAGTTTGGTGCCAAAAACTTCATTTCCTCTACCTATTACCCTCAAGTAAATGGGCAGGCTAAGTCAACCAACAAGAATCTAGTCAATATATTGAAAAATATTATAGAGGATAAGCCCCATCAGTGGCACATACTTCTTACTTATGCACTTTAGGAAGATCGTACTACTACTAAGTCTAGCACAGGCCATACCCCATTTTAGTTTTTGTACAGTCAAGAAGTTATTATGTCAATTGAACTAGAAAGTACCTATGTACGTTTGGCATTACAAGATGAATATTTGAATTCAACCGATACATCTCAGAGAATGAATGAATTACTCACTTTACAAGAACAAAGAAGTCATGCTCTAGATAATGTAAAGAAAAGGCAACATACAGTTAAGAAATATTTCAATAAAAAGATCAAATCTGTTGATTTTAAGATTGATGAGAAAGTGTTACTCTAGGATTCAACTCATGCTAAGAGAGGAAGACAGTCCAAATTTCATAAATTATGGTTAGTCCCATATAAAATTGCCTCTATACATGGTACTAATTCTTATTTATTAAAGGATATGAATGAGCGATTATTTTCTAATAGTACTAATGGTTCGCATCTTAAGCATTATGTCAAACCAAGTTGATTATTGATTGAAATTTAGTGCTTTGTAAATACTTTTATTTTTTGTACATACATGCTTTGCTTACTTTTGAGTACAATTTGTTATTCTTTTTATCACCTTGGTTTGCATTTTCTGGTTTGAAGCCCTTTTGTTGAGACAGAGTCAACTAGATTAGTCAAGTCACTAGATAGATCATCGTTGCAAATATTGTCAAACAATTTTGAAACTAAATACACAACAAAAATATTATGATTCTCTTTTCTTTTAAATGTTGTATTAAATAATATCGTGTACCTTCAATTACATGTTTTTATAGAAACTTGAAGGTCATGAATCTCTTCCCCTTCTCCTTTCCCTTTCTACCTTCCATGTGGTTTTTGAATAAGTGCATATCAGAAGATTTTGAAATATTTTTGCAGCAAAGCAGAAGCTTCAGTGAAAATTATATGCCCAAGTGATATTACTATCTATATGTTTGTTATATCAACATGACCAAACCCCCTCATACGTATCACTTTCTAGGAATTGTTCCATGAAGTCCCATTTCATATGTCATTATAACTTCCATTCTTATTCCCCATGTGGTATAATTTTACATATCAAGAGAATTGATCTGTTTCTATTATTTCTTGGGTTGTTATCAGTTACTACATTATTTACCCATGTTGGTTTTATCAAGTCCATGAGTTCTAATATACTATAAGAAAATTTCCCTGTGGAGTCATTAGTTGTTGATGCAAAAAAAGGCAATTGAATTATGCCTGCAAAGAGTTGCAATGCACACACTATATTTATTTTATCTATTATACTATATAACTAGTATGTGGAACCCCTTAAAGAGAAGAATGTTAAGTTGATTTTGCTCCTTTAAAAAGTTTTGCAGTTCACAAAAAATTGACTGGAAGTGTTACATAATTGCTTCATGGAGTTCTATGCATAAATGATTTTGTGACATGTTTCATTGCGCTAAGAAAATCGTCAACATATGAGATGAAAAGAAAGCAAAAGTCCATCACATAAGTGTTATCATTAGTCACAATATTATGGGCATAAAAATTTATTATTGTGTTAAGCTTGTGGCATATTAAAGGGCAGGGTTGAGTGTTACTTTATGCACATATATCATATAACAACATTGGCTATCATATAAAGGTTTAATACTATATGAAGTTATTGCATATGATTCGACCTATAGTAAGGTTCACATATGATATGGATATCGCATGATATGGTACTTGGTCGTATGGTTAGCATCGTTGGTAAATAAACCTTGGAATTTTCTTGTGTTTCATGACTATGGTATAAGTATGGTTGTTGGATATGTTATAAATACGAGTTGACAGTTTTTAATGCATGGATACTATAGCATGCAACTTGAGTTTTGAGTCTGAGTTGGTGTTGAATGTGTTCCACCGTGTAAAATTTGATCGGTTGATGGTTATCATGGAAGCCTTGGTAAGTTTTGGGTTCCGACCAGTTTTGGGTTCCGTCCATCCGATTGTGGAAGTTACGTGAAGTAAATGAGAGTTATGACACTCTCCATTGGTTTTCCCTCCTGAGGTATACCACATTTTCACATTTTTATTTGCTTGGAAATGCTCAATTGTTGTTAGTCGAGGGTTTTAAGTTTAATCTTTCGATGGTGGTTGGATAACGATCCTTGGTTGTCCCTCTTGTGGTTATTTAAACAACTTTAACATGTAGTATCACTTTGGACTCTTCTAACATCAAATGTTTTACTATATTCCAATCATTTTGGACGTTGGCTCTATTTTGTTTGCATGTTGTGTGTGTGTGTGTGTGTTTTAAGTGTGACTTTGTGTTGTGCGTGAATATTAAAAGGATTGTGAATGGTGAGTTATAACATGTTCTGGGTTAGTAAGAAATACAACAATAATTGGGTCTTGAACACCAGTGGTATTTACAACCTAGGTTTTGCAAATCAATCTTACGAAAAAAGATTTCCTTTTAAAAATAATTCTCATCAGCGTTGAGTGCATTCTGGTCTTACTTTCGTGGGTTTATAGCCCGGTCTCATGCACCAACTATTTATTTTTACATTTGGTATGGATTTTGTTTTAAAACAAAATAAAGGAAAATCCCAGGGTTTGCACTACCAAAGTTACCATTTCGACTGCTTTTGCATTTGGTTCAAAGGGAAATTTCAAACAATTATTTGGGCACATTGTTTACTGACATTCTGGTTTCGATTGTGACTTATGTTGAGCATGTGGATGAGTTTCGAAATGGATTCGATTGATACACCTATTGTTTGTATGGGTTTAAACCTACTTGCACTCAATGGGGTTATGGTTTTATGATTTTAAAAAGAATTCAAAAATGTAGGGTTTCAATTTTCCCTTCTGTCTTGACTTGCTCTTATTTTTGGATTCAAGAATGATTTTGACCAATTGTTTATCTTTAAAGAATATATGTGAAACCCTACAAAACCCTCTATTTAGTTTCATGAATTTCATCACCAACATTTGGGTCTACTTATTGATACTTCAACTCTTCAAATGAATTATTCTTATGCTCACAACCAAGTTGGAACTATTATATTGAAATTGATGTTAATATTTCCAACCCATGCATACTCCCAACAATATATTCTTGGGATCATACTGATTGGATTTCGATTCTGGCATATTGATTACAATCTCGACAATTACAAATATTTGAATGGCATGATATATATAGCAATATAGAGATGAAAATTGGTTCAAGCAAATTTGATATGGAGAAATTGATGAGATAGTTCTTTCAGAATTATCGCATGTGCTATGTTTCATTGACATAGATTGACTTCACTCAATTGTTATGATGAATTCTATGGATGGAGTATATCTGACAAAACAAAGTTTGAATTAATATATTTAAAAGAGTTTATATATGGTTTTTCTTACAGATTTATTGAGTGAATTCTCTCGAACATTTGTTAATATATTTTGATAAATGAATTGAACTCCAAAGAATTAAAAGGCAGATTAACTACAAAATTTCATTGGATGATGATTGATGGAATGATAAATTGTTTGCAAAAGGAACATTGGTCATTTTAATTACCCGTCCATGATTTCACTTTATGCAAAGTATAAAACCCTTCATTTTTTCCAAAATCATTTTATTATTCCCATAAAATGTTCTGTTCTAAAAGAAAATGTGATTGAATAGAAGATCTCTAATTTGGAAAGATTGATAAAGGGAAATTTTAAATAAGATCAGTGAGCAGTATTGATGGAATCTACAATTAAGTGAAGATGATGATATGATTATAAAATTTGATCTTGGGTTAAGATTTGATCTTGTTTAGAACGGTAACCATTGTTTCCCTTTCATGCATTCCACTTTTCATTCATTACAAACCCAATCACATCCCACATATCATTAATTATCCCTGTTCTAAATGATGACAGTTGTATATTAAATTCAGCAGAATGATTATGATTGGTACCTACAGAGTAATGGATTGATTGCATGCATGCTTGTGTGTGGACTGATAAGAGCCAATGTTTTAAATTTATCTTTAGGCAAAGTAATTCAATGGTTGATTAGTATTTCTTATTTCATATATTGATCTAATTTTTTTTTTAGATAATGAGTTTCTTCAACAGAGGAATCCATGACAGGGGCAGGGGAAGAGGCAAAAACAATTTTTGGGAGAGAGGTAACAGGAGAGAAAGATTCTCCATACATTGTGATGTTGATCCTCAAGATTTGAATCAAATATTTCAAGTAGGTTTATTTAACTTAGTGGGACAAGGAGTGTTTTAGCCACATCCTCAACCAAAAAGGCCTCCTTACCAACCTCACCCAAGTCTTTCTAATGTTCATATTCCAACACATTTGTCCCTCCAGCCAAAGGTTCCTATCAACGATGGCTAGTAGGATATTGTTCATCCTCTTGTAGTCCATCATGATGGTTGTCCCACAGTTTCATTGCCATTTCCACCTCCACCTTCAGCCAACCAACATACCCAACAGATTTACCACATTGCATCCCATGTCCAATCTTCACATGCAAGAAAGAGACTGAAAATAGCCATCCCTAAGCTTAAGTTAACCGAAGCAAAAAAAATGATCACTCATTCTAATTCATCTGATGATTCCTCTCGGGAAATCATTTCACATGCTCACCAAGTTGACGAAAACTCATGAGCCTTCAGTGAAGTTCACCCTCAAGGATCCAATCAACCACACTCTAAGAAGGCCAACTCAACAAACAAAGCAGAAAAGGCAACAAGTGGTGAGAAGAAGCAGACTGCTTCTCACGGTGAATATGGCTTTTAACATTTCACACTTATTTCTGGTGGTGGACAATTTATTT
>JASDQU010270558.1:0-10948 GCA_032191745.1 Picea mariana
GAAGATGAGTCTTTTATACAGAAGCATCCAGAGTTACTCAAGCGTTGCGGACAACACTTGTCTCAAGGGGAGGGGCATGTTAAGCCCTAATATTGGCTCATTACCCCTTAATTGGGGCATATTATATTAGTAATGTTATTTTATTTATGTCGGCTTTAGGCCATTAGTTGTAATTTAGATTAGTAATGTTATTTTATTTATGTCGGCTCTAGGCCATTAGTTGTAATTATACCTCCTAGTCTCCTATATATACCAAGGAGAAATTTTCATTTTGAATCATCTTGTACTTGAACATTTCAGTGGGGTAAAAGGAGGTTGCCCCCTCGAAGAGGCTTATTATCTGAAATTATCTCTTTTTCAAGCCGTTGAGTACTTTTCCTGAGGTTTTTCTATGCTATATTGATGTTTGGTTCTTAACATGAACCATTGTATATTCGTATTTTCATCCTTGATATAAGGCACATACCTCATCAACTCAAGTAATTTGTTGGCATATTCATCTATGGTAATTTGTACTAACTTGAGCTCATAGAACTCCTTAGTACTTTCATCATAGTACCTCTCAGATAGGTATTTTTTCTTACAGTATTTATCAAATTGTTTCCATGAAAACTCCTTCTCATGAATTCTTTTCACATTCCTAAGGTCCTCCCACTATATGGAGGCCTTTCCAACCAAGTCAAAAATCGATATTCGGTCCTTTAAGTTTTCAGAGTAGTCATGAAATCTAAAATATTTCTTTAGGCCAAGTAGCCAAGTTTCTGCTTCTTCCCCCTTCTTAATATCTCCATCAAAATTGGGTGGTTTGGATTTCTTAAACTCTTTAAGTTCATGGCTTCTGGAATCTTTACTGCTCTTTCTTCCTCTTAGAGAAGGTAAACTAGTATCACTTCTAGACAATTGCTTGCAGTTCTTTGTTCTCTAACTAGAGGATTCTTCATTTGAATCCTTGATGTCAGCATGCCTCTTGGCTCCATGTTGGGCCTTCTTTGAGGTGATTCTTCTTGTGTTTCTATTTTCAAGGCCGTGCTTTTGTATCTCAGGAGAACTTTGGGTTCTCTTAGTATTATTTATATCCACATCACTATCCATTGATCCATGTTACAGTTGCCTCAGTATGTATGATAGGATTTGTAACAGGACTGCATTTATTTCATTTTTCTTTTCTTGTTCTCTCATGAGTCTCTCGTTGTATGCTTTAAATATTTGTAATTCGACCATAAGTCTTCTTACAGTTTCATATAAATCTAGAGGGGTTTCCACCACCCTCCTCTCAATATAATCTTCCTCTCTATTGTGGGAGCTCCCCCCCCAATCAAGGTGTGTCACCATTATTTTTTTTGTAGTTTCCTTGCTGTACACTGGCTATTTAAGTGTTGATAACAATATTTTTTGTTAGTCAATTATCCTCAAATTTCATGAACAACACAGGTAAAAACATTTGTATGGTAAAATTAGCTTTAATATTCCACATATAGAAAAAATATGCAGTTCAGATTTAGAACATGTAAACAACAGAAGGTTTCACTCTTTTCAATAGTAAAACTTTAGTAAGTTATTATGGGTGGGTAGGATAGAGTTCCCTACCTCTTAATGTCTCCTATCAAAGTTTTTTCTGCACTTTCATGAGCCCAAGTAGACCGAGTGTTGTTTCCTACTCTGATACCACTTTGTCACACACCCAACCCCCTAAGTATCCTTTTAAGGGATGGGTAATAAATTTTCTCTTTCCTAAGGATCCATGAATCCTTCAAATAAGGTGGCCATCATATTTTTCTCACCGATATAATTATAAGGACTACAACCTTGTTTGAACTAGAGATCTAGTTTAAAATTTGTGTTCCTCTGAAGTATTCAGGATGTCATTGCCCAATGGCCATCCTCTTTTCCACATGGCCTTACTCCCATGTATCATTTGACATGGAACTATTGTGATCTGGTTTGTTTCCCCTGGCGGTGACATCACCACTGGTTGTAGGGAGTGTCTCCTTGTCTTCATGGATAACGGGCCTTCGATCCTTCAACATTCATACGCAGGTCTAAAACTTCTTGGAGACCAAGGGTCCTAAAGTATCTCACCACTCCAGGATCTATGGTGGAGACCTATCAACCCTTATATCTAACAGTTGGACTCTACCCACACTTACCCATAGCCTAAACATGGAAAGGGGAAAGTGGGTCCCACCTTAACTCGTGTCCCATACGACGATGGCACATGGACCTTCCTAGTCACATCACACCACCATAGTTTATGTGGACCCACCCAATCAGGGCTTGACACTTCAGTGAGGGATTTTTCGTGCTTCGACATTCACCACACCCTCATATCCTCAAATATCCTGAAGCTCCAGAGTCCAGAAGTTCAAGACTCACAGAGAGGGTCCCACACACACACTTAGCTTAATGTTTATCATGGTATTTTTTCAATCCTGCTGAGTAATTAATCTTTGGCCTTCGATCCGAAGCCTTAGTTACATTATACCGTGAAGTCTTGGAATCCATGAAGTTCTGCAGGCCGTTGATCTAATATCCTTCAATATCCTTCTCAACCACTCGATTGAGGGTAGTGTAAGGATAGAATAAGTAGGTATAATAATTGGTAGAAAAAGGTAGCCACTCTCTCATGACCACTTCGACCGGTAACACTCTAGAAGGTTGAAAGGTTGGGAGCTTTCAGGATTCGTGGAGTCGCAAACTCTCACTAGCCATCCGATCAAGTGGAATTTTTGGGTAGCATCCTCACCATTGAACCCATAAGAGTAAGAGGATAAGGATCACATCGTTGATCTTTGATCATGATCAATGATGATGGAAATACCTATGGTCAAAGGATGGTAGGTGTTTAATGATAAGACGAATGCCCTAGTAATGGGTATGAGACCACCACTTGTTGGTCAAACCATCTAGTCACTGTTCCAATAGGTTGTCTTTAGAAAAAAGTGGATTTTGTGAGGTCCCAAAATGGCAAAGTCTCAGACCCCTGAAGCCCTGAATCCTGGATGGATTAGATCCTTTTTGGGCATAGTAAAGGGTTCCAAGTCCTGATCATATGGGACTTGAAAAGTCTCGAGAGCTACACTCTCCAATCATATATGAGATTTGTCTAAGCCCACAGACTTGAGTCTATGGTCACTTGGAAGAATGGTTTGAAGGAGGAACCTTTCACCTACAGAACTTGGAATCTGTAGCAGAGAAGGAAATCTTGAGGAATTGACGAGTTGGGGACCATCCTATAGAGTTTGTCCCAACTCTGGATTTGTGGATTTGATCCCCGAGTTAGTCCATTGGGGAAATTATCACATATGTAGATTCGAATAGAGGCCATCTCACCTTCTTCCCAATTAATCTTGAAACCCATTAATCCCATGTCTCCTTTGCTAAATATGATTAAACGGGAAACTATTGACAAAACATGAGATTTAACTTCTACTTCAAACTTCTAATAACTCTAGGCCATCATAGCCACAAACTCTAACATTAAATGAGATAAAAAATCATGCCATCATCTAGTTCAGGAATTACATATTACAACAAAACAATCAAGTTAAAATAAAACTCAGAGTGACACTTATTGGAAACTTTGGAATTTAGATGGCAATTGATGAAAGGGGTTCCCTTTTCCATTGAACCATAGACATAGATTTACTTGGAGTATTCCTTAATTGGCCACCCCCTATCTAGATCATGATTCCATGAGAGGGGTTCTCCTTTATCTCAACAACAAAAAGGGACAAAGGTTACTATCCTTTTCCCATAAGAACCTGGTAGTTTAGTTTTCTATCCACAAAGAAAGGGATTCTACTGTGATTTCTCACTCAATCACTACCATGTCATTTATAAATTTGATTAGAAAACACTATTCAAGCACTCCTGTAACCATAATAGTATATTCACATTTTTCTACCTCCAAACCAGAGAGCCTCGTGCGCTCTTCCTCTTCTCTATTGTCTCTTCTAAACCTTCGTGTGTCTTCTTTTTGTTCTTCTTTCCCCTGCCAATGAGTTTTCCTCTCTTTTAGTTCCTTTCCCCATAAGATTTTGTTATTAGGTAAAAACGTTTTCATTTGGTACTCTTCCCATGTCTCTCATTAACTCTTGAGGGAATACTTCCCAACTACCAGCTTGAATGGTAATCAATTTTTTCTGGGCCATAATATTGTTCTGGAGCTGTGCATTTATATCCAACAGGGTAATGACCTGGAAGGGGTCAAATCACCATTACTGGATCCCCTACCATCCCTTCTCATGCATCATAATCTATCTAGAAACCCTCTTTCAACAATCATTCCACTAATTTCCTTTCATTTAATAACATAATATATACATTAATTTCCATGGCAGGGTTCATTGTCTGTCCAACATTCATATGGAATATTTGTTTACAATTTTGTTCACAGTAATAATAATATTTACAATTTGGGGGAAATAGGGGTGTTACAAAAGGCACCTCATGTAAAAGTGTGAATAGGTATATATAGAGGTAATATATTCTTTATTGTAGACATGTGAATGGTGATGTATGAATGTATTTGGCTATGTGGAGGAGGTTGTGCTATAATTTAAGGATTTATCGTCAAACTTATCTATCTTGGAGTTGAATACATGCTCACATTATGTATATGGTGTGTACTTCTATTTTTTTATGATAATTTAATCATTTGGAACATTACATTTGGTATTAGAGCATCAATCCTAAGGTTTTTCTTGATAAAGCAAGTGATCTTGGTATTTTTTCTATATATTTTTTCAGGGATTTAGAAAGTGAAAATTGGGGGCTATATAGAAGACATAACAAGGTACCTATAGTACAAATTTCATATTCTGAGTCATTGTACTTTTGGATATATACCCTTTGGAAGATAGGGTTTTTGACTAGTCCTGTAACTAGTCTCAAACATGTGTTATGGGTAAAACAATCATAGCATCTTCATAGAGGGTCAAAATTCCATGAAAAAAATTGCATGAAAATCAGTATAGTCCATAGTATCTTTTGTGTGAATTTCAGAATCAGATATCAAATATTGGGCACATGGTATTCTGTAGAAGTTTTCTCTCTAGAATAGGCCAAAATTCAATAAGGTTTGGGAAAGTTACCATAACTTTCATTTGGCTCAACAAATTTTGGTCAGAGCTATGGAATTGTAGATAATACATTTCATAGTACTACAGGTTGCAATTTCAGACTCATAGGAGCCAAAATTGTAGAAATACATCAGAACGAAGGTCATCCAAAAGGACAGACTCCAAATCATGGTTTCAAAGGTATGTTCACTTAAAACTATCATAACTTTTGATTGGGATGTTTGATTGAGATGATTCAAAAACCATTGGAAAGAGAAAGCATAGAATATTATATTGGAGAAATTATTATAACTATTTTAGATTGTTATCCTTAATATATGTAGGTTGAAATTTGAGGATTGTGTTAGACTTCGTTTAATAATCAATGGAAATACCAAAATTTACATAGATGAAGATAAAGATGAAATCAATTATATGGAATGGTTGAGGATTGAAAGGCAATATGATATAACTCCTTCAAGGGAAATAAATATTTTTTTTGGTGAATATTGGAAGTGGTGGATGAGTATTGGTCAAGATACTATATGGAACTACACATGGGAAGAATTTGAAAAACTATTCTCAAATAAAAAATTCAAAAATTAAAATAAGAAAAGGCTAGCAAAGGAAAGTGGGAAAAATATGTGTCAAGCGAAGACTTGAAAAATAAAGATGAAGAGATATGTATTATGAAGCCATAATAAATAATTACTAGATAAGGTTAAGAGATTTAAAGAAGAAAAGAAGAATTATCAATCAAGAAATGAAGATCTTGGATGAAGATTCTACCAAAAGACTGGAAGGGAAAATTTGCAATAAGGTTGAGGAATCCTTAAATATTGATGAGGTAAAATTAAAAATGCAATCAAGAATTGAATAAGGAAGTCATAATTTAATAAATGATGTAAGATTGCATCTTTAAGAGGTTAATGTGCATCAAATTCAGCACAAAGTAGGAGAACAAAGTGTTGGAGAAATATGAAGGATTTGGAGAACCTAAATAACATGTAGATAAGTGCATGGTTCAATGGATATTAGTAGCACCAGAAGAATGGTGACAAAATTGTATTCACACATTAGAAGGAATCCCAAAGAACTGGTACACAAACCAAGAACAACATAGAGAAACTACGAACTGGGAAGAGATACAACAAAATTTTGTAGTTACATTTTCCTTTGAACATGAAAGTCCAGAGATAGATAAAAAGATGAAAGTGGTAAGAGACAAGATATTTTAAGAACAAGAATTGGAGATAATCACAACATATCAGAAGCAAACTAGACAGACAGTTAAACAATTGCTACATTATTACCATGTTGCAAAAGAAGAAGATCCAACAGAAGAAAAACCGTGCAATATCCATATCCCAGAAGTTGAAGGTGAAAGGGAAGTAGAAGTTCCAAATATATATTAAAAATATTATGTTTCACCCCCGAAGATAAAAAAGGTAAACATTAGAACTATAGAAAACCCACAAATTGAAAGCATTGGATATTATTGGGATAATCAAACTATAGAGAGAATCACATAATTACTACACAAGTAAAGTGACTTATTCCCAACGAAATTTTCAGAGATGAAGGGAATAGAAATATATCTAGGAGAGATGAAGATCCCTTTGAATCTAGAAGCCATACCTATAAGACAAATACCTTACAGGTTGAATCCAATATACAAGGTGAAAGTGAAGGCAGAAATTGACAAGATGTTAGAAGCTGGTGTAATAGAACTTGTGCAAGAATCGAAATGGATCAATCTTATGGAAAATAATAAAGGAGGTATCAAGACTTGTGTAAATTTGACAAAATTGAATGATCTTACTTACATGATCCTTTTCCTACTCCATTTACAGATGAAGTTTTGTAGAATGTAGGAGGTAAAAAGCTTATTCATTTACAAATGGGTTATTAGGATATCATCAGATCATGATAGCACCAAAATATAGACACAAGACCACCATTTCTACATAATGGGGATCATTTCATTATACAGTTATGCCATTTGGGTTGAAGAATGCGCCAACAATTTTCTCAAGAGTAGTAGTAGAAGCCTTTAAGGACTTTATTCATAAGCTTTTAGAATTATAATTGGATGATTGTACATTGTTTGGTTTATTGAAGGATCATGTTGAAGTATTAAGGTTGACATTGGACAGATGTAGACAATATCAGATATCATTGAATATTAAGAAATGCATTTTCAGCACACCTTTTGGTATTTTGTTAGAGCATGTGGTGTGTAAAAAGGGTCTGTTGGTTGATCCTACTAAAATTGTTGTGATAGTTAACTTACCACCACCAAAATCAATGCGCCAGTTGAAGAGTACACTTGGTCATACAAGATATTACAAGAATTTCATAAGAGGATATACACAAAATACTGCGCCAATGGAGAAGTTGTTGAAAAAAGACACCAAATATCAGTGGAATGAAGAATGCCAACAAAGTTTGGATATTTTGAAGGAGAATATGGTGACTGTGCCAATTCTAGTGTTTCCAGACTGGGAAAAATAATTTCATGTGCATGTGGATGCATCTGCAATCGCATTAGGAGTTTTTGAGCTCCCATTTTGTTACTCATGATACACTTCTTTCGGCCATTTATTCCCCGCCTAGGCATCAAAATCCAACTCATCGTCTCTTACTTTTATCCTTTTTTCTTGCCTAAGATACTAATTTTAGCATTAGGTAAAAGTTGCTTATTTTGGTATTTTCTGAGTTCTTAATGAATTAATTAGGATACTTTAGCTATATTTTACCAATGATGAAAGTATACTCACATTTTTACTATAAAAATTGTTCCCAAACTATTCCTTTAATTTCAATACCAGTGCAGGTATTATGGTACTCGAGGTTGTGGCTTTTCCTATCTATGCATGCCCAAAATGGATTTGGTGATATGGGTATTGTTTTTATGACCATCGGGATGGATGTTGACCGTTTCATTTGTGCCCAATGTCCATCTTCCTTACATGATACTTCAAGACAGCCCATGGGAATATCTGCCAGGGAAACATCAGATCAGGGTCAGGACTTAGAAGCAGTAACAATATCTAGTTTGTTGAGTTGATTTCCTAAGTTTGTAACATTGGATAAAGGAAATCTTGGTCAGTGAGATCCATTAGTTTGATAGCCATTTTTTACCCCCTAGTTTCATGAGAACAACAAAGGATGATGTAATCTTATTAATGATCATAACTTGATATATAGATGGTCTTTATCTATAAAAACAATGGGTAGACATTTTGCTTAATATAATAGAAACCCATGTTACTTATTTTCTTACATTTGTCTTGTTCTCAATACTGTGATGGATATGTTGTATGCTAGTTATAGATTTCCACTTAATATCGATCCAGATTTTTTCTATATTGTTTCTATATTTGTGAGTTACTGAATCCGTTCCCAATCACTACTTGGGAAGGAGAGGGCCCACCTCCCCTGGTAAGTCGAGTTACTTGTATAATATTTGTTCTTTATCTGCTATAATTGTGTTCATTTATAGATTTGCATGGAATGGTTTCTAAATTGTAGATTTCATTTAAGTTCCTGTGTGCTCACTGCTCACTGTGGATCTCTATGTGTTATAAATTGAACTACCCTTAGTACAATGGAAGGTTTTCATACAGAAATATAGATGTGTGAATGAGTGTTCTTTTATTATTTGGGTTTGTTTTCATTGATTTCAACCCTTGAACAAAGTATGGTAGAAAATTCTGGTAGCACAAAGGTCTAGGTAATGGACCCAAGTTTGTTTGATGTATAATGGTATGAGTTTTAATATATTTGAAGGTAATATTATTCTAGATGGATAGTACATGTCATGCCATTTTCGGTGGTATGTGGAACGTCACATGACTCCTCACGGTTAGAGAGTCATAGCCATGTGAAGTTGAAGAACCCTCATTAGTAATCGACACCCAAAAAGGTCAAAGTAGTCAAAGTGGTTGCAAAGAAGAAATTATTTAAATAATAAAGTGAAGTGATGAGTGTACTATAAATCAAATTGGCCACAAAATAAATTATTTAAATAATAAAGTTAATATAGAAATTACTAAGTTGACAAGTGGTTAGAAGTGGGTTAGCCCTAAAATAAGGAAAGTGGGTTAAGATGGTTAGAAGGTAACCCCTTGAGGAAGCTACATGGAAGTATAGATAAGAGGAAAAGGTCTCTCATTTAATTACATATTGAATACCATTGCATATATATTTTGTGAAAGGTTATTTGGGCAGGTATTATTGATAGAGAATAGTGTGGAAGAAAAAGTGCGACAAAAAAAGTGTCGTAGAAAAATCGCGGTAGGAAAACAGCTGCAAAAAAAAAGTGTGGTAGAAAAAACGTGGCAGGAAAACTGCGACAGAAAAAGTGTGGCAGGAAAAGTGCAACAGAAAAAGTGCGGCAGGAAAAGTGCAATAGAAAAAGTGAAAAATAAAAAGTGCGGAAGGAAAAGTGCGGCAGAAAAAGTGTGGCAGGAAAACCGCAGAAGGAAAAATGCGGCAGAAAAACCGTGACAGAAAAAGTGTGGCAAGAAAATTGCAGCAGAAAAAGTGTGGCAAAAAAGGTGAGGCATAAAAACCGTGGCAACAGAATGCTACAAGAATAAAAATGTATGGTTTTCATATGTGTAGTGTTGAAATTATGAATCTAGTTGAGTTTTTTCCTTGTAAATTTGTTGGATTCCCTCTTGGAAGTTTAGGTCTTCTTGTAGAATGGTTTTGAGGCAGATCTATTGAATTATATTGCCAGTGCACTTAGCTTGATTTATTGGCATATCTTATGGTGCATTGTGAGAGACACTTGTTAGCGGTAATAGTATATTATTGGATTATGAATGATACATCCTTGAGGCTACATAAAAGTGAGGTTATGGAATAGGGTTTGATGTAAGGGTTTATGGTATTTGGTTATGGCTAACATGATGTATTTCTGGAGAACTTTTGATGGTTATATTGGTATATGTATTTGGTATATGGTTGAGGTGCATGGTTGAGACAAGTAGTTAATGAGTTTTCACATACATGAGGTGTATAGTTGTTAAGAACCAAATACTGAATACAAAATATCACAATAGATTCAAAGATATTTGAATACAATCACCACAAAAGATATATGAAACCATATAGAAAATCACAACTTTATTATAGAAACCCTTAAGGTAGGGCAACACCATACAATGGATCCTATTATGGAAGGGATCATCTCTTTTTCACTTGCCTCTTCGAGGGGGCTTCCTCCTATTGAGCTACTGCTCCAAACACAATACTTCTCTTCATGTCTCATTACATTGTTGAAGCCCTTTATATAGTGCTACCATCACCTAAGAACATTCTAGAGGAGGAATCTTCTAGAAATAGAACATTCTAAGAAGTCCTCTTACATTTATTATTTCTAATTACCCCTCTATTATATCTAACTACCATAGTGGGCCTTATTTAATAATATAGTGGACCTAGTCCACCTTACATTGAATGACCTCCACTATTATCACTATAGGCCCTCTGGTCCCCCCCACAACCTCTCTAACTATTTTACATTCCATCCTCCTTCACATGTTTCATCCTCAAAACATGAGAAGAAACCATACAATATGACTGACTAAGCAATGTAGCCAACTGGTACCAAGTACGACCATCCATCCATCCCAATGGAAGTTGATCATGATGTCTATCTGCTACCTTTCCACCCTTATCTTTCTCTGCATCATGTCAGGGTTGCTCTGTCTTTATCTTTATCTTTCTTGTCTGATGCCCTGCTGGTGCATAAATGTGTTCATGCACATGCCCTTGCCTTGATGACTTTTGCATCTCTATATGATGTGGATGGCGATATACAACAACTGTAGGAATTTGTTCTTTTTTCTTCAAATCTGCAACACTTTGTGCCTTTG
>JASDQU010270558.1:13465-26398 GCA_032191745.1 Picea mariana
AGGTGAGCGATTAGGGGGGGGGAGGAGTCTTGCAACCACCTCGTGCCATTAATTAAGTTCAGGCCCTCCTTCTAGCGCCATTTGTTGACAGGTGAAATTGACCGTCCGTCAACTGGGAGAGTGGAACCGGTCCGGGGTTGTCTAATAACCCAAGCCATTTGGAATGAACCACCCTGATGGGTTTAGTGGCTCCGTTAGCCGATCTAAGGTCCTAGGAAAACCAAAGAGAAAACTAATCTAAACTAACTAATATAACTAAAACAAATAAAACTAATTAACTAAAAAAAAAAAAAACTAAACTAACTAACAATAACTAAAATGAACTAATACTAACTAATAAATAAAACAAACTAATATAACTAATCTAATTAAAACTAACTATTAAAACAAACTAACTAATCTACTATCTGAAATATAACTTATCTACAAAATATACAATATTCACAAAGATACAGATTTAAATAAAACCTTGAAAACTCATTTGCAATTTGCCCTAAGACAGAGAAAGGTATTTCTTTTTGATTTTATAATTTTATAGACAAGAAATAAAACTTACTAAAATTAAACAATATAATATACTAATTCTACAAATATATCTAACTAAACTTATATCTAAACTAAACTACTATACTAAACAAACAAATGACAAACTGACCTGGAAACGCTCCAAATTTGTCCTGTGTATGATGACTTCGAAGTTGGTCGGAGGAAGAAAACTCGCACAGGATAATCCAAAAGATTCTCGTAAATGATAGGCTGCAATGCTCTTTGAGTTTGTTTACATGACAAACAAGACATAAAAAATCATAACAATTATATGATTTATAAATCTCTACAATAAGGGAAACCTGTTATGCAAAAACTTATACTTAATAATTCAACTTATGAAGAAGAGAAATCTGTCATTCACAAACTGAATCAAGTAATTGCTATGTTTTTTAAACACTGGAAGAAATCAGATATGGATTATATTGATTAAATTATATCATTTGCAAAAGACTAAGATAGCTAAAGTAGTCATTAACCAAATGCAAATAGATACACATAAACATGAAACAAAATATTGATATTATGAAAAGCTAAAGCTGTAGTAGAACATCAAATTTTGTCCCAGACTGTATTAAAATTCCATATCCTTGTTCTCCCACGAATGAGGATCATATTATTACAAAAATAATGAGTATTTATAAGTTTTTCCACAGGGTAAAACTTCCCTGTGGAAGTTATCAAACTGTTTACATAATCTGAGAAGATATTCCCAAGATCAACTAAATTAGGAAACTAAAATGAAACTAAAGTATCTAAATATCCTCTAAACTGTCAATCAAATCCCATGCAATTTTGAATTCACCTGAAAAGGATCCAAAATAGACAAGTTAGAAGACTCTTTTATTAATAAAATGATTAAAATTAAATTCTATAGAGTAGCTACAGAATCATCTGATTCTGTAGCTAGTCTAAAATAAGATACAGAATCAAAATTGAAATTAAATGAAATCTTTTAAAAAATTCCATTCAATTTACATCCAACAATCATTTGAAAATGAATCATGAATTGAAATTTATATTCTATTATAAACTCAAACAGGATCCACATCATTAACCGAGTACAGAGATAGCAATACTTTGTTTCGATTATAGTCATAAATCGAGTAGACAGAATCAAAACCAAGCAGTTTTGAAAACGTTTCATATCCAATTTAAAAGTAATGCAATCAAACAAATCACAGGCAAACATTGTGTTTTTCCAACAACAAAAGATATGATCAGATCGAAACAAAATCGTTTTAAAATTATTATAGTTTTCATATCATCAAACGATTCACGGCACAAGCAGATTAATTCAAACAGGTGCAAGAATCAACTCATATAAAATTGCAACCAAATCGATTTGAATTTAATCACAATCATAATAGAATCGACATAAGTGATAATTGGCTATTGCAAAATGGGCAAATAAACTTGATTGGTATTGAACGAAATCATTAATTTCAAACAAATCATGACTGCGTTTAACATAGAAATAAATCATGAATCTGGGTATAACCAATCTCATTCTATAAATCAAAATCAAACAGAGCATCCATTGCAATATTAATCCAACTCATAACATGGTCGAGCTAATAGTACTTCAATCAATGCGAATTAACCGGCTGAGGTTCAGCATAATCGTTAAGCATCAAATCCATCCCATGATTTGGGCGTGTTTGTACAGGCTTAAATAAAAAGCAATGTTTTCAAAGAAACAGAGTCACATTGGAAACGATCTGAGTTGTATTCCTGTTCTCTGAAGGTCATATGGCACAGAAAACCATAACAATTAACCTCATCAAAATCGTTGCCAATCATATCATATGAATTATAATGAAATTGAATTGAAATGTGATCGTATTCTAAATTGAGTATGAGAAACATTTCCTGTCTAGAATAGATACAAACAAATTCGATTGACAGCGAAGCATCCATTTTAACTCAATCAAACAAATAAAATCCACACTAAGATCAATCAAATCGATGAAAATCTAAGAGAGACTAAAATGGGAATGATCCAATCGTATATCGAATTGAAATTTGTTTTTATTCAAAGCAAAGCTATATATAGAATGCACACAATGTAACAGAGCCATTCAATGATGTGAACAGAGCTATTTGAAACTGAAATCAAATCGTTATATAAACCTATATTATTTACAAAAACAAATGATATCAAAACATACCTGTGTAGCGACGAGACTGCTCAATTATGCCAGCTTGGAATTTACAACAGTCGTGGCTGATTCCACATTTTTAAACAGGATGGAGCCAGTCGTCTTTTGTTTTTTATCTGTTGCTTCTAGCTTGGTCTTTTGACTGGTTAGCATTGCAATCCGATCCTCTAGTGACTAAATCTTTGACTGGAGTATTGGAACATCATTATAATATCACTCTAACCATGAATTGCATTGATCGCAGGGTGACTGTGTGGGTTTAGACAGAGCAGGAGAGGGTTTGGGAAGATGACCGAGGGTTTCACAAGGAAACTTAATGCCTGGGTAGTTAGGTTCGTCCTTTAAGCAGGGGGGTAGGTTTGATACAAAATCATACGAGGGTTCGGCACACAAACCTTGCGAATCAGGGTATTTTCTAGCCAAGAAACGCTCCACTTCCGAATCAGAGTCCTCACTCAACACGATAGGGTTTGGCTCGACGAGAGGTTTTGGCTTGTTCCTTGCCATCTGTGAAATCAAACGTGCATTCTTTTTCCCTTTGGAATTTGCAGTGAGGTTTGCTTTGGGATTTTTTCTCATAGGCTTAACAGTCTCAACACTCTTAGTCACAGTGTGGGGTAACTCGATAGGAGGGTCGGCCGAGGGTTTAGGTAGAAGGACATGGTAGGGCACTGGGGGTACAACCTTGACCTCACTCACCATAGGTTTGTCAACCTGTGTAGGGTTCGGATCCTCGAAACCATTCCGAGCAATGAAAATTCTCCAACTATCTCTGTGCAGACTCAAATGACAGACAACGATAAGCTTAACAAGCCCATAATGAAAAAGGCTACTATCAGCCTGGTGTCTTTTGTACTTCTTTGACATTTTAAACAAGATACGATGCAAATAATAGGGCATATTGAGAGAGTATCCCATAGAAACCATAAGCAAACGCAGATGGTGGAGGAACACCAGTCCGTATCGACTTTCGCAGGTCACAAACTGCTTGATTATCATCAATAAATCGTGCCAACATTGTTTGAGCATATTTATGGGCATACCTCTATCACAGGAGGTGATTTTGTGTGATTGAAACAACAATGTCCACGGAACTTCCTCGACCTTGCAATTCTTAAACCAACATTGTCCAGAGGTAGATAACCCGTGGTAGAGCTGATGAACTGTTAATCAATCTCTAACTATACATCACCTACCTTGGCTCGACAGCCATCGAAGTTCATGGCAAACTGTCGAGCCATGCAAAAGTTAAAACCCTCAAAACGTTCCACGAAGATAAGCCATCCACTGTCTGCCAAGTCTTGGCGGGCATTGTCAAACATCAACAGGGCCTGGTTGCCATTGGGTTCAACTCGCACGACTGGTGCCATGGAGCTGAATGCATGGTAAGGGAAGGGTTCGAATTCATCAACACATAGTAACAGAGCTACCCGAAGCAGCAACAATGAATCGAGCCAAAAGGGGTAAGCATAAATGTGCGCATGTGAAGGTGGTGGAGTCTACCATGCATAATATTCATTATTCAAGTACAACCGCCACATTTCATAGTTTTTCACTCCGTAATAATAGTTCAACTATTAACTTATGTGTACAACCAATCAAATGCAATGTGCATACCAATACGCGCCAACACTATGCCACAGTGTTCAAAACATTTGACGTATAAATCAACACCAAAATAATTATGCGCCAATGTATTAATTCATATAATCAAAAGTTCAACCAAGGTGCCAAAATGATATTCATATAGTTGACAATCCAATAATTCATGAAAAGATTAACATAAGGATTATATCATATATATATAATAAATTTAATCATAACCCCTATGCAGAATCAAAGATCAGGCAAGTCATAAAAAGTGTAAATCCAAATGCTCAATGCCTTACAAACTCAATAAAATCAAGTTATGCAATCAATATAAAAATGTCCAATGAGCATAGTTTGAAATTCCTTTTAGCCACATAATGATAAACAAAAGGTAAGTGCAGTAGGCATATCGATAAAAGGATCATGACAGTTCAGATAGTGATCAAAATGTGACCTCGAAAGGAGAAGTTTTCACGCGTATAGTCGTGAAAACTTAACAAAGACAAATGTGCAAATGTCGCAAAAAATGAAAGTGTTGTCTATTTGAAAAATGCAACAAAAAAACTTGATGTTTGCAATACACAGGTGTAGGCAACTTATAGGATCGTAGAAAAAGGTGAATTGGTTGCCAACAATAGGTTGGTGCATGGTTGATGTACTTGTTTATAGTACATGTTGTTTGGATAGGTTATTGTAACAGGTTATTTGTACAGGTTTGGTG
Organism: Picea mariana; assembly: GCA_032191745.1. NCBI lineage: Eukaryota > Viridiplantae > Streptophyta > Pinopsida > Pinales > Pinaceae > Picea > Picea mariana. The sequence continues at coordinate 18,485 of JASDQU010270558.1, forward strand.
TATGGCTGATGCCTTTGTTTATGGTACAGGTTAAGGTATAGGTTGATGTATGGTACATATTGGCACAGGTTATTGGTACATGTTGTTATAGGTTGATTACAGTTTGATTGGTATAGGTTTACAACAGTATATCTCACAGTGATAGTGTGACATTTGTTCCATCATTTTACCTCTACATCAGGGTGGTTGGACGGGGCAAGGAAAGGTGGTTGTAGCCACCTTCCAGTTGTCGTTGGAGAACATAGGGGGTTGTAGCCTACTTTTGGTTGTAGCCAGACAATTGGGGAGTTGAAGCTTCCCTCATTTTGTAGCCTGAGAAACTAGGGGGTTGTAGCCTCCTTCTGGTTGTAGCCAAATATTTTAGGATTTGGAGCTTCCTTCAAGTTGTATCCTAAGAAAATAGGGGGTTGGAGCCTCCTTTCAGTTGCATCTAGAAAAAAAAAGGAAGTTGGTGCTTCCAATGAATGAAATTCTTAAATACATATAAGAAAAAACATTTCGTGGATTTCTCCCACTTTGGGTTTCCACATAAAACACTGGTGTACTGTGTATGTGTGTGATTGTTCATTTGTTCATTGTTTATTTACTCTAAAACTATTGGATGATAATGTTACAATGATATAACACTTTCATTTTATGGTGAAAAAGGATTAAATTTCTATATTACTAATTCACCCCCCTCCTAGTAATCAAACAATTAGTATCAGACCCAGGTTCCTTCAGGAAATAATGTAACCACTGGACGAAGATCATGGATTATTCTGAGAATGGAGTACCAATGTTTAATGGTCATAATTTTTTAAAGTATGAGATGTGGAGAAGAAGGAAGAAAGTATTTTTACAAGGAGAGGGACATTTTATTTGGCTATCAGTTGTTACAGGATATGATAGTTCAAAAAGGGAAAAGATTGTAACCAAGAAGGAATTGAAGACGAATAAAAAATAGCAATGTATTTCATCTGGGAAGGATTACCTAATCCGGTAAGAGAAAAGGTTGATAAATGTTCATTAGCCAAAGAACTTTGGGATAAGTTACCTGACATATATTCTTCACCCATCATAGATTCAGAAAATGCCAAAAAAGATGCAGATACATATCAAGAAAAATTATGTTCACCATGTCAAATGGATTCAGAAGATGAAGACTACATATTCACCAGAGGTATGTTGTTTTTCTTTAATTGTGAAAAATGTGGACATCTTGAAATATAATGCCATGAAGGAAATGAGACGGAAAACAAATTGAAAAGGAAGACAATTATGAAGCAGAATTGATTAGAGCTTTAGATGAACTAAGAGAAGAAAAAAATTCACTCAAGAAAGAAATGATGAAACAAAAGGAAAGTGTTCACATTTTTTAAGAAGCCCAACAGGTCATCGAGAACTTAAGAACTCATCTAGAAGAAGCCATAAAGATCGAAGAAAATCTTGAATATCAAAAGCAGTATTTGGAAGCCAACATAGAAGTACAAAAGGAAGAAGTAGAAATGAGAGAGAAGATATTGACAGATCATCTTAAGGAAAGAAATAATGATCTAAACTAGCTTGAGGCAGAGTTTGGTAAAGAAGAGAATGGACTTGAAGAAGAAATAATCACATTAAAAATTTATCTTGAAGAAGCGAAAAGAACAGAAGAATTCATGAAGTCTCAGATAATGAAGAAATAAGAAGAAGTTGATAAGCTTGAAGAAGAAGTTGTTACATTGAGAAGTAAAATTGTCAAGATTAACAAGAACATTGAAGAGACAAAAACATCTACATCAGTTATAGAGAATGAAGAGAAACACTCTAGGTTGCTAGAAAAGAAGAATGCAGAAAGTAGAAAGTGTTATGCAGAGGTACTCAAAGGAAGGAATCATGGTCAACTAGAATATAAGAAAACTATTGAAGATACATCTTCAAGAATACCATCCATGTTCAATCCATAAAGAAGCTTCAGTCATGATCATGATCAGTCAAGTCAAAAATTCAGAAGAACTACGCCACAAAGAAGATCACTCACTCCCAGGTATGCAAATTTATTTTATGGTCATTATTTATATTGTACTAAATTTGAACACAAGGTTGCAAATTGTAGGGATTATAAAGGAAATGTTCAAGCAAGAAATGTCTATGTGGCCCCACGTAACATTGAATTTTACAAATGTCATAAATATGGACACATAGCTAGTGATTGTAGAAGCATGATCAATACTTCCATGAAAGAGAACACTGATATTATATGTAAGAAAGTATAGATAAGAAAACACAAAGAATAGGTGAACAAAGACAAGGTCCTAGAGATCGCAGGATTGGAAATAAAATGAAATGAAGAAAATTCTACAGAGAAAAAGAAAGATGTCAGATACATAAAGGCTTGGAAAAATCCTGAAAGAAAATAAGGATAGGTAAATAGGGAATGGGTTCAAGAGATTGTGCTTTTATGAATTGTAGTGAAAGATGAATCCATAGAAAGAAAGAAAGAATTCAAAGCTCAGAGAGATGATGAATATACCATGAATATGATGATGGATACACATCAAAGTAAGAATTGTTCTGATTCATCTGTCTTAGAAACTCCTAGGTAACATGAATATTAGATAGGGGGATTCTATGTGATAGTTGTGACAGACCAAAGAGCCATCCTTCAAGCAACTTGCAGAGTTTGAATAGACAGATCTAGAGCAGTTAGTTAGCAGAAGGACAATCAATTGTAGTATTGAATACTTCATGATAGTACAGTGATAAATGGGTCAACATTATGGACATTTGTGCAATATAGTATTGAATAGTATGGACAAAGATGGATTCATAAGAACACATAGTAGGTTTAAAAATATATATGATAGTGGACAAGAGCATGGATTCATATATTGGTTCAGAGAGTGGTTTAAAGACAAAGGAACATTATCATAATGGATGATAATTACACAGGAAATGGTTCGAACAATGCTAATGGATTTAAAATTGACAGATATTTTTTGGACACATGTAGTGCATTCAACAGTTCAGATTCAAAATAAAGTAATGATCAGAAACAACAATGAAAAAACTCCCTACGAGCTATGGAAAGGAAGAACAACAAATGTAAATCACTTTAGAGTATTTGGAAGAAAATGCTACATCAAAAGAGAAGATGGCAGAATGGGAAAGTTTGACTCTCATGTGGACAAAGGAGTACTTGTTGGTTACTCAAGTACAAGGAAATCATACAAGTGTTACAATCTGAGGTTGAACAAAGTTATGAAAAGCATCAATGTAACAATTGATGAAAAAGGTGGACAAGAATTAAAGGAAGAAGAAAATAAATCAATGGAACAACTTTATGAAGAAGAAGAAGATGAAGAAGAAGAAGTCTACATCGAACAACCAAAATAATTTCAGTTGTCAGAGAACATAGATTACATGTGCAAATTGAAGAAATCCTTGTATGGTCTAAAATAGGAGCATGGTACTCTAGATTGGATAAATATATACAGTAGGTAGGGTTCAGAAAAGGAAGTGCAGACAACAACCTCTACATCAAGGTAACTCAAGATATTATTTTATTAATTGAATTTTATGTTGATGATATTATTTATGGAAGCAATGATGACAGGTTAAGTCAGAAATTTGCAAAGGATATGTAGAATGAATTTGAAATGTCATTACTCGGAGAACTATCCTTCTTTCTAGGTCTTCAAATACATCAAAGAGACCAAGGAATTTTTATTTATCAAACTAAGTATATCAGAGAGAGGATAAAGAGGTTTGGAATGGAAGATTGAAAACCAATTACCACTCCTATGCAAACCAGTTGCAAGTTTAGCAAAAATGATGATTCAAAGTCTACAGAACATAGTACTATAGCTCAATGATTGGTATCTTACTATATGTGAAAACATCCAGACCAGATGTAATGCAGGCAGTTGGACAGGTGTCATGATTTCAAGCAGCACCAAAGGAATCACATGTCTTAGAAGTGAACAATATTTTCAGATATCTCAAAGGAACATAAGAGTTTGGATTATGATATCCAAAAGGAAATGATCTATCACTTATTACCTACACATATGCAGATTGGGTAGGTTTCATTGATGACCGACGAAGCACCAATGGAGCAATGTTCTACTTGGGTGAGTGTTTAGTATGTTGGCTAAGAAAGAAACAATCATCAATATCTGTATCTACTGTTGAATCAGAGTATATTGCAGCAGCAGTATGTTGTACTTAGGTTCTATGGATGAAACAAGATTTGAAAGATATACAGGTTGAGTATTATGAGCCCATCCCAATCTATTCTGATAATACAAGTGCCATCCATATCTCAAAGAACCCAGTGATGCACTCTAAGACAAAGCACATTCCAATAAAGTATCACTTTCTACGAGAACATGTTGTAGAGAAGAAAATCAGAGTTGAATATGTGGGCACAAAAGAACAAGTGGCATTCATCTTTACAAAACAGCTTCCAATTGAAGCCTTTGAGTATCTTCTCCAGAGACTCAGAGTAATTTCTACTCCAAAATGAATTATCTTGAATGCTTATCTTATATGTCTTATCTTTACATAAGGAAACACCATAAAGAGGATAGTTTAGGTCGGGAGATCAGTTTTAGAAAGAGTTCAGCCAGGGGGAGCAGCCCCAGATGGAAAGATACCAATGCCATTGATGAGAAAGGGGGGAAGATTTATTAGATGCAGAGGTAAATTCTTGGACAAATAGCACATAGGAATTGTTCCATATGGAGCGATGGTCACAGGGGGAGAATGAATGATATGACTTCAGCATTGCATCAGATTGTTTCCATCAATTCCAAAGGGGGATATTATTGATTATTTGGGTTGGTTTTCATTGATGTCAACCTTGAAGAAAGTCCAATAGTGAATTCTGGTAGCACAAAGGTTTGGGTAATGGACCCAATTTTGTTTGATGTATAATGGTATGAGTTTTAATATATTTGAACATAAGACTATTCTAGATGGATAGTACATGTCATGCCATTTCCGTTGGTATGTGTAAATTCACATAACTCCTCATGGATAGAAAGTTATGGCCATGTGAGGTTGAAGAACGCTCATGAGTCATCTAGAAGCCCCAAAAGGTCAAAGTAGTCAAAGTGGTTGCAAAGAAGAAATTATTTAAGTAATAAAGTGAAGTGATGAGTGTACTATAAGTCAAATTGGATACAAAAGAATTTATTTAAATAATAAAGTTAATGGAGAAATTACTAAGTGGATAAGTGGTTAGAAGTGGGTTAGCCCTAAAATAAGGAAAGTGGTTTAAGATGGTTAGAAGGTAAATAATAAAGTGAAGTGATGAGTTTACTATAAGTCAAAGTGGATACAAAAGAAATTATTTAAATAATAAAGTTAATGGAAATATTACTAAGTGGATAAGTGGTTAGAAGTGGGTTTGCCCTAAAATAAGGAAAGTGGGTTAAGATGGTTAGATGGTAACCCCTTGAGGAAGCTACATGAAAGTATAAATAAGAGGTAAAGGTCTCTCATTTAATCACCTATTGAATATCATTAAATATCTATTTTGTGAAAGGTTATTTGGGCAGGTATTATTGATAGAGAAAAGTGCGGCAGAAAAAGTGCGATAGAAAAATCGCGGAAGGAAAACTGCGGAAAACAAAAGTGTAGCAGAAAAATCACGGTAGGAAAACTACGATAGGAAAAGTGTGGCAGAAGAAATGCGGCAAGAAAATCACGGTAGGAAATTCGTGGCAGGAAAAGTGCGGCAGAAAAACTGCGACAAGAAAATCATAGCAGGAAAAGTGCGGCAGAAAAACCATGGAAGAAAAAGTGCGGCAGGAAAATCGTGGCATGAAAAGTGAAACAAAAAAACCGTGGTAGGAGAATTCTACAAGAAGAAAAATGTATGGTTTTCATATGTGTAGTGTTGAACTTATGAATCTAGTTGAGGGTTTTCCTTGTAAATATGTTGGATGCCGTCTTGGAAGTTTAAGTCTTGTTGTAGAATCGTTTTGAAGTAGATCTATTGAAGTATATTGTCAATGCACTTAGTTTGATTTATTGACATATCTTGTGGTGCATTGTGAGAGAAATTTGTTAGTGGTATTGGTATATGATTGGCTTATGAATGATACATCCTTGAGGCTACATAAAAGTGAGGTTATGGAACATGGTTAATGTAAGAGTTTATGGTATTTGGTTATGGATAGCATGATGTATTGCTAGAGAAATTTTGATGGTTATATTGGTATATGTATTTGGTATATGGTTGAGGTACATGTTGGGTACATGGTTGAGACAAGTAGTTGATGAGTTGGAACATACATGAGGTGTATAGTTGATGATGTTGGTACATCTTGATGAGTCATAGTTTATGTATATTTGATGCATGATTGGTACATATTTGGTGCATGCTTGATTCATGCGTTGATGGTACATGTTGGTGCATGGTTTATGAACTTGTTTATGGTACATGTTGATTATAGGTTATTTGGACAGGTTATTGTAGCAGGTTATTTGTACAGGTTTGGTGCATGGTTGATGCATTTGTTTATGGTACAGGTGGAGGTATAGGTTGATGTATGGTAAATGTTGGCACAGGTTATTTGTGTTATCACTCCAAGAAACTCCTTAGGGTTGTAGACTAAGGATGCTTGGTAACTTAATAAATCATGAATAATGAAAGTGTGTGGATCAATGGGATAACTGAGGATGGCTAATGAGAAGAACAACTTATCATGCATTCTAATGAGCCAGTGCTTTTAGAAACCAATAATCAGATACAGTAATTTGGAATGGGGTATGAGGAATACTATTCTAGATAACCAAGTACATTAACATGCAGGGTCATACAAGATAGTAAGAGATCTTTCAATTCAAATTCATGAGCCAAATAAGAAGATGACAGTTCTTAATAGCTGAGCTAAATTGAATCAAATTACAGAGCAAGGAAACACATGAGGAAATCTGACATTGGTAGCAAAAGAAGACTGTGATTCATATTAAAATAAGAGTCTAAGTACATAGGCCAAATGTATCCCAGATTGAACCCTTAATCAAACTGAGTTCCTAGGCTTTATAGCCTTTACAAACAGTTTTCAGATCCTGAAAACATGGATCAAATCCTCTAAAAATAGCAAGTCAAAATTCAGTTGCCAAATATGTGGGATAATCCCCAAGAATGAGGTCAATCCCAGATTTCATGATCTCTTTCTCTTGTTGACTGTTGGTGAAGTGAAGCACAGCCTCCCAAGGCTGACTAGTGATTCTTCTAAGAAGCATAATTCGAATTTGCTGAGGTGGCAGAATACCTTGTCTTTTAATTCAAAGGAAATTACCCTTTTACCTTTGAAATCGTTCTTTTCTTCATCATAGACCAAAAATATATGCTGGAATGAGTGAGATAATTCATAAGACACGTATTGGAAAAGGTTCCATATCATTTCATCTCGAAAACCTTCGATCTGTGCAAAAACTTGCTCAAATTCTGCACACAATCACTTTCGGTGGTTGACTGGTACATTTTCTGTGTGAATTAACCACCGAAAACGCAGCTTTCGGTGGTTAATGAACAGTCGTTCTGTTCGCCTAAACCACTGAAAGTCAAAATTTCCAGCAAAAACTGCCTTTGGTAAAAATCCATTTTCTCAGCCATGGAATATCCGTTTCGCACATTCCAATAGTCGATTGACATCTACAGATCATAAGATTTTCAATGGTACAATCATATTTGGATTTGGAGCTAGGGAAGCTAGTGAAAATTTCTCTTCAAGATTAGGCATATTTCCTTCAAAAATGCCGGATCGTTTTTGAGAGTTAACATTTGGCTCCAACTGGGATGGATATCTCCCTGTGAGGTGTTCAAGAACCTAGCAGACCTTGTGCCTTTAGTATTGGGCCATGGAGTCATTCAGCCTTTTCAGTGGTTAATGAGCACACACACGGGCTCGCCTAAACCACCGAAAATAGAAACTT
>JASDQU010270560.1:2856-13854 GCA_032191745.1 Picea mariana
CTCATATTCCTACACATTACAAAGCTCACACATATTTGAGATATATATGAAAACATGTTGATTTTCTAACATTTAATCACAAATTCCTTTTAAATACTAAAATGAATAAAGTGGAGAACAATAAGGTGAAACCCAAGTATATTTATGGAAATGATATCGTTAAAGGTTAATGGGGTGATGAAATGTGAAGAATGATGAAGAGAAAGATGGATGGAAATAGGACATTTCTGAGCCCCAAAAACGGTCATAGAAGTGAAGATTGAAGAACGTGTCCCACAACAGGTGGCACAACTTGAAGAAGTAATCCAAAAAATTCAACAGTGCATCAAATATCTGGAACTTCGTACCATTCCTGAGAATCCTCAAGAAATAAGAGATCTAAGGGAGGCAACTGCCCGCAGTGCAGTTGGCCGATTAAAAACCTTTGCCTTGTAATGCAAGAAGCTGAGCGTTAGAAGCGCCCAGACTTATGAGAACCTTACAGAGAATCCAGAGTTGCAGGCATTGGAGGCACAACTCCAAGAAGTAAAGAAACACACAAATACTCTACATGCAGAGTTGAAGGCCTTGACCCTAGTCGAAAGAATGAAGAGATTTCCAGAACAATGCACCGATCGCCCAACAACAGGTACACACACTGCAAAGTAAAGTGATGGAAGTCTCCCAACGACTTCAACCAATCCAAGAAAAGGCATGCCAACTATTCACTGGAGTTGAAAGCCAGGGAGTCGAGCTTGAACATGTTGCCATCACCATGGAACAATGCCTGTAAGGGATAGTAAATGACGCTGTGATCCAAGAGTTCACTTAGCAAGAGGTTGTCGCACTGCAGTAGGTCGAAGCAACTTGAGCCAAGCTCGAGGCATTCAAGGCGGAATTGATCAGACCAGAGTGACTTGGGACGAGTCATAGGTGAGTGTTGGGGGCCTGTTGGCCCTTAACTAAGTTTTGAGGAACACTTGGTCATATTTGACCATTTTTGGACTTCGACAGTTTGTCAAAGATGGAGCGCCAGGCGAAGCAGAGATCACGGGATCTCGGTCCACTTTTGGGCCCCTTTTAGGGTTTTGGGTTAATGTAATGGGAAAGAGATGTCGGCCTGTGGGTTTACCCACGCTTAGGCCCACTTTTGTAATATATAAATAGAAGGATAGGTAATGTAAGAAAGAGTATATGTGATTTCTTAGTGCAATTGGTAGTGCATCTATGTGATGTTGAATAAGTTATCTGTGCGAACTGTGTAAGGCTTGCAAGGCTAAGTGCAATTTACTGTGAGGTTGCTATAGAAAGATGAGTGTTGTAACGCAAGGAAGAAGGATCTAGCGAGCTGCACAGATCTTCTATCCTATGCGAATAAGGGTTTTGGAGGCTTTTTTCTTGTAACAGATTGAATACGATAATAAAGAAGAATATCTTGTGGACGTAGTCCTAGGGTGGGGGTGAACCACATAAATCTATGTGTTATGCTCCGTGCTTTGATTCTATGTGTTTGTATTTGATTATGCTATGTGCTTTGATATATCCTCTTATGCTCTGTGCTTCTTAGATATATATCATTGTTAGATATGATGTGTATTAGGATTCTTAGTGATGATCTACTGGATCTGATTTGGGTTACTATGGTTAAGTGCTGAAATACTGTAGATATGAGTGTACACCGCGATGCTCTGTGCTATCTGCGAAGTATAATAAGGGTTGAATATTGATGAATGATTGATGCTAAGTTCTTTGTAAATGATATAATCACAGATCTGTGTCCCAGCTAAGGTTGCAGACACCTAAGACTTGCAACCACCCTTGCCTCTACCTCGAGTGAGACTTCATCTGCTTCACATGTGTTGCCAAAAGGGACGATAATTAGGGCTTTGTTGGTGCGCTCTTGAGTGTTGAACCTTGGGTCTGCCCCTATGCCAACATGCATGCTCTGTCTGAAACTCATACTAGGAGCACCCACAAACTCCTGAGCATCTCGTAAAGTCTGAACAATCTTTCTTCTCCTCTTCCTCCCTATTGTAGGAGGTACAATCTATGTGGGTGGAATTTTTTTCTCCTCATTGTGCTCCACTATATGAGTACTAGTCCCTATAGATGTATTTGTACATGTCCCTGTGACCTGTACATGTGACTCATGTTCCTCTTTTGGAGCTACCAACTCCTTATCCCCTACTATTTTTGGCACATCATAAGACTTCCTGAAATCCTTCTCCTCCTCGAATATGACATCCCTTTTGATCACTGTCTTCTTCAATATTGGAATGTATACCCGCTATGATTTCAAAATTTCTCTATAGACAACTAAGATTCCCATCTTTGTAGTGGAACCGAGCTTCATCCTCTTATCATAGGGAACATGACAATAGACTAGGTAACCGAAGATCCCGAAGTGACCAAATTTCAGATTCTTCCTTGTGAATTCCCCCTTAGGAGTCAACCTCCCCAACACCTTGTGTGGACTCTTGTTTAGAATGTATAGTACATTACTGCATGCCTCTACCCATATAATTTTGGGAAAATCCTAGTCATACAATATAGCCCTAGCAGTACCAAAAATGGCCCTCTTATTTTGTTTCACTACCCCATTCTATTGAGGGTTATAGGAAACTGTCAATTATTTCTTGATCCTTGCCTTAGCATGCCTTAGCACAAAACTCCTTGAAATTTTTCCCTGTGTACTCACCTCCATTTTCAGATTTGAGAACCTTACTATTCCTTCCCGTCACATTCTCCACAAGAGCCTTAAACTCTTGGAAGCGACTGAAGACCTCGTATTTGGTCCTCATAAAGTAGATCCAAGTTTTCTTGGAGAAATAATCTATGAATGTGACAAAATAATCACACCCTGTCAAGGATGCTGAATACATAGACCCACATACATCTGAGTGCACTAAATCCAATGCACCCTTCAATCTGATTTCACTTCTGCACCATTTACACACATCACTGTTCTTGATGCTCAACTCTGGAAGGACAATCAATATCTCTTTTATGATGTTAAGTGCCCCATGGAGTAAGTGAGCCTTCCTTCTAAGCCATAATTCTCCCATATCCTTAGTGCTGTTGATCAACTCCTGAGGTGACTCAAATTGCAATATATATAACTTGCATGACCTGATCCCTATAATCTTGGCTTGCTTCAACCCTCTGGGTTGAATGTGCAATTTTTTTCCTCTAAAAGACACATCACACCCTTGATCCTGAAGTGATGAAACTAATATCAGTTCCTGGTCATCCCTGGTATGTACATCACATTTGTAAAGATAAATGTGTTTTCTGACTCCCTCTGAAAGGTAAGAATCCCTCGTCCCACTGGAGTACATTTGGAATTATTCCCCATTTGTATATCAAAGGTAATTTCCTCATCTCTGAAACTAGAGAAGTATTTTCTAACTCCTGTCATATGATATGACACACCACTAACAATGTACCACACCCTTGTTTCCTATGTGCTTGAGCTAGAGAGGCAAGTGATGAGTGATAAATCCTCATCAAACCTGGAAGAAAATTCATTTGTGTCTGCTAAATTTTCTATCTAAGTCTTCTTTTATCCTTCTTATTGTTGGGACATAGACTGGCACAATGACCTGTTTTGTGCCAGGCAAAGCACTTGACTTTTCTTATATCATGTTTCTTCTCACCATTGGAGATCTGCCCGCTACCTGATTCTTTCTTGGATTTTTCTTTACCCTTTCCTGCAAGTGCAATGTTATCTTATTCCTCACCCTTCTGATGATTGCTGCTACCACTCAGAGATTCTAACCTCAATTCCTCTTGCATGAAGTCATCCCTCAATCGATCCTAGTCTAGAGTGTGTTCTTTGGCAACAATGCCTCTCACAAAGACATCCCATGAATTGGAGAAGCCATTAAAACCTATCCTCACAAGTTTAGTTCCATACACCATTTATCCTACAACTACCAACTCATCCTTGACTTCTCTAAGTCCGGTGAGGTAGAAGGATACACTTTCCCCCTTACCCATCTTAGTATTTATGAGTTTTTCCTTCAAAACCATATTTATATTCATGTTTGAATTCTAATATAGTTTAATGATGGCTTCCCACATCTTCCTAGTTGTATCAAATCCTGAAAGGTGAGGGACTATGTGGTCCTTGACCCCATCCAAAATGATATGCCTAGCCTTGGCATCATTCTTGTTGTGTGCTTCAGCTTGCTGTGCATCAGTGTGAAATACAATGGTCTTTTCTACAAATTTATTGAGTCCATACTCTAATGACAACAATATACGCTCCTTCCAAATTCCAAAGTTAGATGCCCCATCTAACCTATCCTCAAATATGATACCTGAAATAATTTTTTTTGCAAAACCCTTCTGTAAAAATCTCCTAGATCTGAAAATAAAGCTGGCTGTAAATTTCTGTGTAAACCCTTGGTTTCCTTCTCAGAGGAAAGGATCTAATACCATTTTATTTTATTTAAAAATCAACAAGCTAATTTACTATTCATCAATATATTTTATAACAAGATCTAGAACAACAACAAATTCTAAATTTGATTTATAACAAAAATATTAATGAGTTAATAATACTTGCAACACACACCCAAATATATCAGAAATCAATCACAAAAAAAATATGAGCACTAAAGATACCCTGGAAATCCCAACTTCGGGGAAACCAACAAAAAAAGGGTTTTATCATCATCTCAACAAAATCATAAAATTACAAAATCAGTGCCAGACCTGACACACTCATTCAGAAAGGATTTCCACTTGGTTATGAGCCGATCTGAGCCAAAGGATCTACGTTTTTGGCCTTCTCTACCACATGGTTTTGCGTCTTTGCAAGTGTATAGGCTATTGGTTTGGCTGTAGGGTCACATGACCTCCTTGAATAGACTTGCAACTCCCACGATCTGACACAAAATGGGTTGGAGAGGGTACAACTGTAACCCCTCTCCCTCACATCTGTCACTCATCCTAAAATGGCCCCTCCAATACCTGTACTCGACCTCTACACAAACCGGCAACCTCCTTGGCCCTAACACGCTGGTATGTGGCCCCTTTCCTGCTGCTCTTGTTCATGACTTAGTTGAAGATGAAGGAAATATGCCTTCCTATCTTCCTCTTGGCCTCCAAACTCTACCAATAACCCTCCACTAATTTGATCTGCACTTGAGAACCCTCTTGGTGTCATTCACCAAGTCAATTATCTCCACAAGCCACCCCACTTGCTTATAAATCTCCAGCTGAGTGATTGGATGGTGGAGATTAAATTCCCAACATGAAAAATCAATGGATACAATCTACTCTGAAATTGACTTTGACTTTCTAGATAAGATCAAAGAAGCTTCTAACAATTGGTTGACTAATAATAATTAATAATAAACATTTCCTAAGTTAGACTTAGGAAAAATTTAAACGACTTGGAGATACATTAGTCTATGTGTCCTTGACTTTCTTGAGACCTTTCCTAAGCCAAAGCACATGTCCTTGTTACATTATTTCAACACATGTTTGACTCCTCAAGCCCTATAAGACAATGACACTAGTCTAGAGTTGTTCTTGTGGTGAAAGTAGCATTTAAATTTAATATTCTCTCTCTCTCAACTATCCTACTAACTTATCTAACCCTAATCTTAGCAAACAAATGTTATTTATTGCTGTTGTTACAAAATTTTTCTACAACCATTGAATTTTACTTTAATTTGTTGCATACACACTTGGAAAAGTGGTTTAAGCTACTCAAAACTTTCATCCAGCAATTGGATAATATTGTACATGTTCAAGGCTTAATGTTCATGCCAATTTGCTACATTTATGAGTACTATTTCTTGCTGTTGTTGAAAAAGTATTTATTGTTGTTGTACAATTGTTTACTACAGTAATTTGCAACAACAAGTACATTTATTAATCATCTAGTGTCTAAGAGGTCATTATTAAGCTATATAACTTGGTGATTGTCCATATTATGCTGCAATTGTTTATTATCTCGTACACTTGAAACAATTACCTTGTCCCCTTTCATTTCGTATCCTAGACCTAGACCTAATCATCATGTGACCAAGATAGAGGGATTTAAGCTCAACTGTCCCTTTGTTTTGGTGAAACCTAAGGAGGAGACATAAGTCTTTTTATCATTCATATGATTTCTTTGTCCAAGTTTTGTTAAAAAATTCTGTTGCTATGATTCAAGGACCTAAGGCCCTAGAGGATTTTCACCTTAGGGTTTTTATCGTAGTCTTTGATCCTTGACCAAGGTCATCTAGAAGAGAGAAAATGACACTTAGGGTCCTATTATCCCCTATCCCAGAGATAACTAAGGAAATTATGTCTCGAGGCCCATAGGTCCTAGACATGGAGTACCGAGAGCCATATGACTTGAGATTGGCCCCAGAGGGCCCATATTTTCTTTAGTTCATCCTATCTATCAACAACAACAACATCCATCCCATCAGCCTGATCTTGAAGTAGTAGTGGGTATTTCTCCATGAGGTAATGAGTCCGGGTATCATGGGATGCATCACTTTGATTTTCGAAGAATTTGAATATGTGCATTGAACTCTCTTTTGTTTCATAACATTTTCTTGGAAATTATGCTCTTTAACTTGTTCATACCTGGGGGGGTGACAGAGTGCCCTAGTAAGTTGGTTCCCTTAGGGATGAGTTGCTACTAGGTGGGTCTATGAAAGGTCATCAGCCATTCCTTCCATACTTACCACTTTTCATCATTGTCCCTCTCATCTTCCCCTACCTTGGTTCAGGCATTGGGTTTTCCAAACTAGTAAGGGTTGTACCTTGCCTTGTGGTAAGAAGGGGATAAAGGCCTAGAGGGTAAAAGTAGCCGGTAAAAGTTAAAAGACAAATTGAAACCTTGAGATGCTTCACCCAAGGATTCCCAAGAAAGAAATAAAAGGCTTCTTAGTAAGAAAAAGGGACCCGTAAAATAAAATAAAACTCAAGATCTAGTTGGTGGATGGGAGGTCTCATCATGAGCCAGCCTATTAGGTCCATGGGCATGTAGTAGTATGAAACTAACATCTATCTAGTCACCAAACCAGGGTAGTGTCTCTTGGTGGCATAGCCAATAGAAAGGGGGTCTCATCACAAGCCAACCTTCTCATTTTCGTGAAGTTCTTGTGGGTAACGCTATCACCACTAGTCACCATGCCAGGACATTATCCCCCAACTATTCTCTTGAAAATAAAAAAAAATAAGACAAAGAATAAAACACATTGAATGGGATAGGAAACAATGACATCCATTACAAGGTGCAACTCTTCCTCTATAGAGGCACCCATAGGTAAGACCTACATTTCTCTGTTATCACTGCACCCCTTTCCCAAACATTTCGCTACACCATTTCATACACCTACATGACCTAGATTGGTCTTCGCTTGGGAAACACCCAAAAATTTAGGAGGATTATCACAATAAGACATCTTGAGACCCTCTTCAAACCTAACTTGTTAAACTGCATAATGTCTTTGAGCATTTGTCTGGGTAAAGGGGGGTTTAATGCACATGTTTGGGTAATTTGATTATTGGACATGATTTGACATTGCTATGATCCCTGTGACTTATGATCCCATGGACGACGTACTTGTTGTTTCTGTAGGACCATGCCCAATGGATAAGTACATATGGGGAGATTATTATCTTGAAACTCCGTGTGGATAAAATCCCACCAGATGGATTCTGTGACCCCAACCAGGGGCAAAGAGACACTAGAGGATGGCACTAGGAAAGAAGAAGAACGTTTCCTCCGAGACACTCTCGAAAGCATAGACCCAGGGGGGTATTTCCATTCCACCATGACATTGGCCCTTGAAGGCCCTTAAAGGCCCTCGATGTCATCATATTGATCCTTGACGTCATATAGTTAGGGTTTTGGCATGAGGATGACTTGGTTGGCACATGTGGCAGCTTCTGAGGCCTTTTGCGGCCTAACATTTCACTTTTGAGGCATGGCATTCCATGATGGGGCCTAACGTCACCCTAAGAGGGGCATGTTGTCATCCCTAAAGACAAATTAGGGTTTTAAATGTTAATTTTATGTAAAAATTAAATTTTTGATGTAAACTGGCCATGTCAGCCTTTTGTGACCAAAAACACAATTAAAGGTCATTGTCATTGTATAAATAAGAGATAAATATCTTGTATTTTTTCATGATTCATTTCATCACTGAAGTATAGGTCCGAAATTCGGCCTCCCTTAAGTGTATTTGGCTGAAACTAGTGGTGCGCACTTCTTGAAGGAGGCAAATTTTGGTGCATTTTGGCTATTTTATTGTGGAGGATCTTCGACTAGGGTGATTTGCTATATTATTCTTAGTGAAGTAAGTGGAAATTCTGAATTTCTTTATTGTGAATGCATTCTATGGTTATTTTTTACTTGTTTTATGTCTAAGATTATGAAATTGCTAGCTTGAAACCCTAGGGGAATGACATGTGTTATCATATTTTTCCCTATAATATTCCATGTGTTAAAATATCTTGAAAGACACCTAATTTGAAGTAAATACTAGAGCTCTGCCATTTTATCACTCTAGTAACCTTACTTCCATTTCCAATTGCATAATTTATTACATTTTGTTCAAGGAAGGAGAAAATCGCTAGGGGCCAACCCTTGTTACTTTCTAGCAATTTTCTCTTAGAAAAGGATTTTTGAGGCCTTGGGATACCAACACCTCTCTTGTCCTCTCCATCCCTTAACATATTATTATCATTCGCTATCTTTTCTTTAAGAATTTTCTGCTTCCATTAGTGACTCCATTTACCCTAGAATTTCACTAGAATACCTCTTACAAGTGGTGATTGAGCAAACAAACACTTATACTCTCATCGTTGAACTCTTTAATAACCTTTTCTAACCCTAAATTAAACTAACTACCAAGCTAACTTTCTACTGTAGCAAAACATTTCTACAACCATATAAACATACATTAAATTGGCACATTTACCTACATAACTCACACTAGAACCAATACAAATTCAATTGTGTTAATTGCTAGTGAATCTACTASGYAAGTGCTAGTTTGTGTATGGTTTTCTTGCACTTTTGACCATTTAAAATTTMTKCCGTTGCAAAATATAGCTAYACCATCTARCTGCAAAACAATCTCTGCAAAAGTGACATTGAAATCTAGCCTATCATTGCCAATTTTGCTTGTGACAATTTACTATCAATTTTCCTAGTTAAAGTCACTTTTTATTGTCTGATTCAAGCAATTTCAAGGCTTGAATCTTGTGTCTGTTATAAGATATTAATTTCTGTTATACATGTATGC
Organism: Picea mariana; assembly: GCA_032191745.1. Classification (NCBI taxonomy): domain Eukaryota; kingdom Viridiplantae; phylum Streptophyta; class Pinopsida; order Pinales; family Pinaceae; genus Picea; species Picea mariana. The sequence continues at coordinate 12,102 of JASDQU010270560.1, forward strand.
ATTTATACAAATTCATAATCAACTAGCTTATTTTACGAAGGTTTATTGTCTTATGAAGTAATAACAATCATTTAGTACTTGGAAAGTGCCCCGTTTTCCTTGTTGTCTTGTTCTGGGCAGGTACACAATACTATTAATTTGATTCATCCTTAAGACACAAAATAAACCTCTAATTAGAGTGATCTGTGAGAGGGGAAGGATTTCCTTGTGACTATTTTCCTTAGCCTTTTCAAACCCCCCAGGTCATCGGGGATGTCTCCCCTGGGGTAGCTTAAAAATACTCCTAAATAGAAAGGGATCTCCTAGTAAGGTGACAATGATAGGTTATTTCTAGTTACACCAATTCTATACCCACTTGTCTTGGGCTTTTGGGGAAAGTACAAATTGTGAAATAACAGGCCCAAGAGGCTTTTCACCCTAGGGATCATTTTCTTTAAGGTTAAGTACTAAGGCCTAATAGGATTTTCACCTTAGGGTTTAAACACCATTCTTCTTTATCATCTAGTTCAATCTTCAAGGTGTTGCATGTTTGACTCCATAAGCCCTAAAATACAATGACACTAGTCTAAATCTCTTCTTGTGGTGCAAATTACATGTATAACTAACATTCTCTCTCTCTCTCTCAAAGCGAATTTACCAACTTCTCTAACTCTAACTTTAACAAACTAATGATTTTTATTGCTACTATTACAAATGTTTTCTACAACCACTAGGGTTTACTGAAATTGCTGCATACAAACTTGGAATAGTGGCTAAACATACTCATAATTTAGATCTAGCAATTGGACATAACTGTACATGTTGAAGGCTTGGTTTATATTCTAAATTGATACATTTCTAAGTACGTTTTCTTATTGACGTTGAAAAACATTGATTTATGTTATATACTACTTTACTGCTGTAATTTTTCAACAACCATTGGATTTATTGATCATCTAGTGTCTAAGAGGTCATTTATGAACTATATAACTTGGTAAATTCCCATATTAACTTTTGGATTTGTTCTATTATCTTGTACAAGCGAACCAATTATCTTTTTATCTTCATTACCTTTCCTAGACCTAGACCTAACTTGGCTGACCAAGATAGGGAGTTGTAGGCTTGACTAATATTTCTATTTTATCCCTAGAGGTCACTGGGGAAGCCTCCCTTGTGGGGAACCTTCTTACATCATTAAAATGAGGGAAGTGTATACTTAGTTAACAAATGTAGAAACTTCCAATTGTTACACAAGATTGGGATCTTGTGGAGGGCTTTGTACTAGTACAAATCCTATGATAATGATACTAAAACCTTCAAGAGACTGATTTCTATGGTGCAAAGCCTCTTGGGCCCTAGATACCATTTTCCCTCTTCTAGATAACCTAGGTCAAGGATCAAATGATTAGGATAAAAAACCTAAGGTGAAAAGCCTCTCGGGCCTTAGGATTTTGAATCCTAGCTAGAGATTAGGTCTCTTAATGCTTTCACCAAACTTGGAAAAACAAAGTATTAAACTAGAGAAATACTTATGTATCCTTCCTAGGGTTTTACTAGAACAAAGTAACATGCAATAAGATAGCAATTAATAATTATACCATGAAAAAACTTGTCCACTTAAATAAAATTACTCACTTATTCAAGTCTCTATGCTAAGAGAAACCCTAGTTGCAACAAGAGATCATCCAAGAAGTGAAAAATATCCACAAACAATCCTACTCCAAGAGTAGCACACTAGATCCAAGAAGCCGAAGAGAGATAACAAACTTTTTTA
>JASDQU010270561.1:0-12227 GCA_032191745.1 Picea mariana
CATTTTCAATGTGCATATTGTTTATATGTATATAGATCTGTTTATGTATAATTAAAAATAATTGTGTGTTTGGCTTGCAGGTTAGGTGGAGTTGGAGTTGGAGCTTGGCCCTCAGGACCAGATTTACAAGTTTTCCCTAAATATATTATTTATACCTCTAGTTATTTATGTTTATATCACCCTTTTCAAGGATTTTACCTATATAGGCCAACAAGTTTTAAAGTCTTAGGGGGGTTTTAGGCAGGTTTTCAGGGTTGTTTGATTAACACAAAACATAGCTTTCAGTCAAGAGTCAAGAGGATGGGTGGGTAGGTAGGGCCTTGGCTCCAGATTTTAAACCAGGGCTCTAATACCATGTGTAAGGTCTCTTCCAACAGAGCCTTATAAAACATAAATTTAGATAGAGAAATCTTATCCTAACATCTTTACAATTCCTTATTCAACATAATTAAAATTTAAAATTTAAAATTTATGAGAAGATCATAATAAATTACATAACACAACAGAATAATGAAAATACATACCTCTAGCTGATGTTATTGATATTCCCCAACTCTGCTTGATGCTCTGCCCAAAACTGTCTAACCTCCCAGCCAGCTAGGAACAGAGCCTCTATGACTCCCTAACTCTAGGATTTTGTAAGGATTTCTGGCCCCCGAGCCCAAAACTCCCAGCAACAGGTGCCCCCCCTGTAAAAGTCCTACAGCAAGCTTCACGAACCAAAAACCAGTAATAAAGTCTTCCAATCTCCAAAAATGCTTCAATACAGTCTTGCAATATGGAAGATAATGCTTCCCCAAAAGTCCCTTTTCCCTGAGTGTTTTTCCCCCTCATATCCTCCTTTCCCCCCTTGCTCATCCACTGCCTTCTCCCTTTCATTAAGACTCACCCACCTTATCTCTCCATTCAATGCCAACTACCTTATCCCCTTTCTCTTTAATGGTTCCCTCATTCGATACATTAAGTTTTCATTTAATAAATTAAAGTTTATTAAACTCAATTTCATTAACCAAATATTTAATCATGAAATTAATTAATTATATAATTAACTAATATACATTAAAAAATTATTAAATCATGACAATTAATTAATTACTTAGGGTTGTTACATCAAATTTATAGCATTGTACATATTTTTGCAATCCCTTTATGTCTTCTACCAGTTTATGAGCTCCTCCTTAGATTTTGTACCATCAACACCGAAAATGACATACAAATCCCTAAATTCATCATCAAGGATGTAAGTTATTTGTGCATATTCCATTCTTTTGACCTTCTACATTGATTATGTCATGCTCTAGTCACTATTAATTCTCCAAAATATCGAGGAAACAAGAATTGTTAGATGATTTCATGAGACAACTTCATGAGAATTCTACACAATTTTTTCATAATCCTTTCTTCTGAATCCCATGCATGCAATGGTATTCAACACACACCTGTGCATGATGTCAATATTTAACATGTGCATTGCATATCAGTATTGCGCATCCATCGCAAATTTGTTCTGGGCAACCACAAAATTTTACTGCGCACATATGTGCACCATTGTTTACTGTGCATTTCTAGCACCACACTCTATGATGTCTGTAATTTAGTGTGAACACTTGTGCATTCCTATTTTATGCACACCATGGCCATGTTGTAATCAAAATTCGACCACTTACTAGTTCAAACTTTTCCTTAAGTAGAAGTTGGCCCATGCAGGCTCAACGTTGAAATCAGAGCTCTGATGCTTCTTGTTGGCCTCTATCCCATACAACTCTGGTGTTGAACCAATATCTATTGTACCACTTTGTAACATACCCAACCTCCCAAGCTAGGCCATGCCACACAATCTCAAATTTTGTTGCTATGATACTATATTGTAATGTACCCATTACGAAAAATGATCTCATACCAATTTGCAACATCATCCAACTTACTATTGAACAATGCTACTTCAAAAATTCAGTGTGTGGATTCTACTCAATAACATAGGTCTACACATTATTACTTGAAGTAACACACACAACCTCAAGTTGAGTCATTCCAAAATAACTTTCTTCTTTTAAACAAATTAAAAAAAAATAGAAGTAACATAATACAAGTACGTTCACAAGTATACTGAACACTCAACACTACAGTGCACATAATCCATTCTGATGTCACATGCCAACTCTGATTTTCCTTGTGCATAGGGTCTAATTACCTGTGCACACAAATGAACTCCATCCTCTTGAGCACATAAACTACTTCCCCATGCACACGACCATTCAAACCTTGTCTCAGAGAATCAAGACCAATATCATCAAGTTAATTTCACAAGAAATACTATCAACAACTGTCATACTCATGCATGATTATAATTACTAGCTATCAACACCATACTTACATGTGAAAGAAACATTAAATGGAACAATAACAATTACTTATATACAACGACATACAAGAATTAAACCCATATCAAACAAAGATAATTAACCACACAATAAATGGGGAAAACACATAAAGACACTTATCTTTTATGAAAGGTCACCAAATGCATGTAGAACTCAGAGGTTCCTCCCAGCCATAGACTTTGTTGCTCATATATTTTTAGAAACAAGTCACCCCCATGTTGGGGTTTAACTCCACCAGGGAAAAATATTTCCTAATTCCAGTCTAATGTCTAACTATCAACAAAATTGCTTAGTCCAAGGTGCCACTGCCACAACTAGTCTACAGCCTCTCATTCCCCATGCACCTGTTACACCCAAGGAAGTGTGCCCCTTCTCTTCTCAATAGTCCTTCGGTTGCCGCACTTCCCTTCTAGGGTTCCAACAACAAGACGTACATGAAGTCACAGAACCATGAAACTAATACCCAAAGCACCAGGTAACAAATCCCAACAAAACTCTCACATGGGGAGATTGCTCACGGTCTTGAAAACCTACCTCTTCAATAACTAATCTCTCACCTAGAGAGAATGCTCATAGGGATGACAACATGCCTCTTTGACAACAAAAACTTCAGTTACAATACAAAAAAACCCCTTACAATATTTTCTCAACAGATAAGGTCATAGTCATGTATCCCCATGATCCTACCCCTTCTGCTCACGAGAAAATGAATGAATTCCCCTAAAAGAATGATTTCTCTCCCCCCTCTAAATACACTAAGGCCAACAATATATATTGCATGCCTTAAACTCAACACTTGTCACCTTCAGAAATAGATTTAGCCACTTGGTAACTTGTCCCCATCCCCAGGAATGCAAGATAAATAATTATCCATAGCATACACTTTTCATAAATATTAATAAAATATTCCCTTAGACTTAAGTTCCCCCCCTTTTCCCTTTTTCGATGGAGTTATCCCCCCGTCTATTTTCATCTGATCTGATTGTGCACATCGATGTGATATTATTAATGACTGTGAGTATGATTACACTTAGCTCACCAGCCTCATAATCACACAGGCTCTCCGACCTCAATACATATACAACCACACACACACACATTAGCTCAATGTGCCCTTCCAGGTAATTCTCGCACACTTAATCAAGTGCGCATAACTCTATGAAACATGCTCACCCTTTCTTAATAACAATCACTGCACACTTATCCAGGTGCACGGAAAACAAAAACTTGGTGTCAATGACTCACTAGCCTATATGTACATTTACATTTACAATTGGTACCAATGGCTCACTGGACTATATATGTACAATTACAAATTGTTTGGATTAGGGAAATTACAACTTACAATTTTTAAGCATGGAAGGTCAACTTCCATCCTGTTAACAAATCCCTATGATGGTGCAACTAAAACCCATAATAACACTCTCGTACCTTACAACTGGTAAATATCAAATGGAATCAAATCCCGCACACTTAGGATAATCTACATAAACTCAACTAATTGCTCAATTAAGCTCTTACAATTCAAATAGGTAAAATCAAACCCTATCCTTTTATAATCCAACTAAAACATGAGAAATTACATTAATTTGAAGTTTTAGGGAACCCACTCCCTTAGCAATCGTAAATAACCCTAGGTCAATTAACAAGGTTGATTTTGGAGGTGAAATGCTCCTACGTCATTAGGAGAGTAAGAAATATTGGGATTTCCCTCTTCCTTGAGATGACCATGCGAGTTTTTTTATTTTGTTGATGTTAATATGACTTGCATTGTGAATAACTCAAATAGTTTGTCTCGGTCAATATCTCAATTAGTGTTGTTTCAATGGTTACAATGTGTTATAGTTGTGATTTATTTGCCAAGGCAAGTGTCATTTCATGTGGAGAGTGGTGATAAACAAATTGATTGTTTTGCTTGTTTGATGTTTAACTAATGATCATTAGTGGGGCATTCTTTTTTCAAGTTTTCATGAACCTTCTCCATTCAGTAACATGTGAGTTGTAGTGTTTTTCCAATGCTTATTTTCAACAATTAACTAGTCATTTCCAGTTGATTATTTGCAACTAAACAAATTGAAAAAAATCAACAATAGTTGCACTGCATATTTTATTGTTATCCATGTATCAATAAACTATTTTCAATCTTTTGTGCATTACTAGGAGATTAAAAAAACCCATAAGATTTCTACTTGCCTATACATAGTTGGAAATAAAATAAAGTTGGTAGCATAAACAATGTTAATTGATACAATTTAAACAAAACTTAAAATTCCATCAAAATAATTTATGTGGATTAATAAAATTTTAGGAAAAAAATCACAATTTCATTAGCATAACTATTGCTGGTTGATAAAAATTAAATAAACGAATTAAAATTTATTTACATATGATTTATAATTTATTTAAAAAAAAAACACATAACTCTTGTGTTAGATGCCATGTTGTAGATGTGGTCGTAGGAGGAGAGGTGGGGGGAGAACTATGATAAATATTGGATCCAAGTTTATTGTTGGATTGATAAAAATTTAAGAAGTTTTTTTTTTAATTGATATAGATGAATTTTATTAAAGTCAATCAACCATAGGAGATACCACTTTACTACCTCCTTTAACATAATGATTATCTTATATAAATCTTATCATGGACCATTTTTCCCAATCAGTATATATTATCATGGACCATTTTTCTCAATCAATATAGATTATGAATTCTTATACAGAGAAATATTTATATAAAAAAACATAGGATAATAATTTCATTACCTTCTCTTAATGAAATGAAATAATACTATTAATAAAAAAATTATATAAAATGAAAAACAAAAAGCATGCCATTGGTGAGCAGTCGATCACTTAACACGTGTCATTGTTTTTTATCAAACAACCCAAAGCGGTTTATGCAAAATGGTACTGCGAACATTCCACAACAGTGACAAAATTTCATTGGTATATACAACCAGCACTTTTTGGTCAATGAGAACAATGGATGTCTCCGGATATGATTGGATGGAAAAGTAAAATGTCAAATGGCCTCATGTTTCATAAATAAAGTTTATAATTTAGGTAGTCAATTTAAAATTAAATTATTATATATTAAAAATAATATAATTTAAAATTATAACCTAATTAAATACAATATTCATAAGAACATATGCATGAGTTGTTATACATAATTTTGTTAATTGTAATATTGGTTTATCAACCATCTTTACGATTAATTGTAAGAATTGAAATTCATCTTTATCAAAGTGGAGATCTTTAAAAACACAATTTTTTTAAGTAGAAGTTTAAAATTTTTATTCAAATTTTTATATTGTTATAATTATTTAAGTGTAGAGGTGTGATGATTGATGTTATGTGATTCATTTTAATAGTTTTAATTCTACTCTTTTACTCTTGCGAGCATCAAGTAATGTAATGAGTGTTAAGTGGACTATTGAAATCATGAGAATTATTGGTCAGTTGTGATTAATACTCATGGATATGGGTCATAGATTAATGACATACTCTAAACAATTAATCTCAAAAAAAGATATCTAATATGTTGCACTGTTGAAGCCCCTCTATGCTCAAATAATAAGAGTGAAGGGAGCTCTCAGTGGATAGTTCATAAGGCACAATACTTGCTAAGGTTTTGCAAATGGGGTAACAAGCTAAGTGGACTATTGAAATCGTGAGAATTATTGGTTAGTTGGGATGAATATGGGTCATAGATTATTGAATTACTCTAGGCACTTAATCCCCAAAAATGATAACTAATTGTCAAAATTGTTTAAAAAGAATTAAATCCCTCTCCATCTAAATTTAAACTAATATTAACACAGGAAGATAGAAAGATCAGAATAAAAACAAGTAACCACAAAAAAAAACTAAAACCTAATTAAATTATAAAAATTCAAGGAAATGCATTCTTCATTATAATCTTATCTCTATAGATCAAAATGTCAACTTAAAGTAGTTTCCTTGCTTACCCAAATAAATAAAGCTTTCATAAATATATGATAGAAACAAAAATCTTCCCCACCTTAACGGTGAACCACTTGGCTATACCAATTTAAGCTTAAAAAAAATCTTTCCTTACACAAACAAATAAAGTTTTCATATATGATAGAAACAAAAATCTTCCCGACCTCAGCTATAAATCACTTGGCTTTACCAACTTAATCTAAAAAAAACTTTCCATACTTACATAAATAAATAAAGCTTTCATATGATAGAAACAAAAATCTTCCCCACCTGAGTTGTAAAGCACTTGGCTTTACGAACTAAGCTAAAAGAACTATGCAAGAAAAGAAAAAGTTGTGGAAGAAAAATTTAGAATGGGGTAGCAGAAGCATCAACTGTTGCTTGCATTCACCAGAAGGATTCCTAAAGGGAAGACAGATTCTAGATGTAATTGGTACTACCCAGGAATTTTTACACAGTATCAAGACAAAAAAATTAAAAGCATTGATATTGAAGCTTGATCTAAAGAAGGCTTATGATTGCATAAACTGGGATTTTTAAAGATTGAGTTTATTGCAAACAGGTTTTGGTATCCCGACCACCAATTGTATTTTCAATTGTGAGAACACAACTACTTATATAGTTTGGATAAATGGGGAGTCTACTCACTTCTTCCATAGCGATAGAGGCTTAAGACAAGGTTGCCCACTTTCATCTCTATTGTTTATTCTAGTGATGGAAGGACTCATCTTATCACTAAAGAAAGGTCAGGCCAAAGGGAAGTTGATTGGGGTCAAGGTTTCCAGACTAATCAAGATTCTCCATCTTCTTTTCGTGGACGATGTCTTCATAATGTCTAAGGCATCGATTGAAGAGTGGAATGTGGTTGATGAAATTCTAAATGTATTTTGCAGAGCGACCGATCTGGTGGTAAATCTACAAAAGTATACCTTTCACTATTTTGGGATTCAACAGAAGGTTATAGACTGTTTTAAGGTTATCTTCACATACAAATTCACAGACCTTTCAGAAGGGTTTAGATACCTTCGCTACTTCCTAAAGTATGATAACTACAAGGATGAATATTGGCATTGGCTAATTTCAAAATTTGAAAAAATATTTAATCTTTGGTGTAATCGTTGGCTCTCCCTAGGTGGTCGTTATGTTCTCATTAAAGATGTCCTTGAGAGCCAGCCTGTGTATTGGATGGCCTTGAAAAGTATTCCAACATTTTTTCTCAACCAGATCAAACAACGGGTCTTCTCTTTCCTCTGGTCTGGAAGTAGAGAAAAACAACACTTTCATCTCTGCAGTTGGGAGACTATTGCAAAACCCAAAAATTTCGGAGGTTGGGGTTGAAGGAATATCCATTTATTCAACAAATCGTTGTTGAAAAACACTCTCTGGAGAGTTCTGATGAAGGATGACATCTGGCATCGGGTTATCAAAGATAAATATTCCCCCTTTTGCTTGGTGACTACTTGTCTTAGATCGACTACAAAAAAAATGACTCTCGCTTCTCAGACCCGGAGAAATATTTTCAAGTATTTACATCTTGTGATACATTGTTTAAGTTGGAGTCTTGGTTCTAGGAATTCGATTTTAATAGGTAAGGATCCGATTTTGGGTATGGTTAAAGCCTGATTTTTTTCACAAGCGCTCTTAGTCTCACTAAATTAAAGAAACATACACTATCTGTACCAGGCTAGCAGAGCTATTTGACTGGGAACAATTTTCTCCTCCTAGTTAGAAAGTGATGAGCTTGGTCTTGTGGGATATCAAGCTACATAATGGGAATTATTTCGAAGGTCCCTGATTGGCTCTGGTGTTTAATTACACAACATAACATATGAGTTGAAATGGACTGGGGGTGACAATTCGAGCACACTAATTGTTAAAAATATCTATTGTGCCTTAGCCTCAAAACTTTGGCACAAATATATTGGCAGTTGGCGGAAGAAATTGTGGACCTAGGATTGTGCCTTCAAAATAAAACTCTTCATATGGTTATCTGTGGAAAATAAATTTCTTACTTGGGATAATCTTCAACGCAAAGGTTGTGCCTAAAGAAGGAGACTGTAAAGCACTTGATGGTAAAATGCTATTTTATTAAAAAATTCGGGGAAAGGGTTAAAAGAGCTCTAAATTTTACTTCTGTTTCGGAGGGATCCACAGTGATAGTTTTGTTTGAAAGATGGAATAAATAGGATTCCATGTATCCTTCTATGTCCGCCTTTATCAGCTGATACGTTTAGTTGGAACGCAACAAGGTCAACTTCAAAAATGGAAGTCCTACTATTCAATCAGTGGTCTGTAGATCTCTTGGAGGAGTTGGAAGTAACATTGAAAAGGTGAAAGTACAAGCTATCAGATCCTTAAAGCCCCTACCCAAAGACTACATGAAAACATGATGGTTCAATGAAAGCCCCTACTCAATTAAATGGCCAACAAAGTGGTTTTGGAGGGGTGCTAAGGATAAATGATCATACGACATACAAATGGACTTTTAATTGTGGACCAGGTTCAAACACTAGGGAAAAACCTTTGGGTGTTTGGGCAACTTTAACTCTGGCATCTCGGCTATACATCACAAAAATACAAGTTTTTGGAGGAGGTTATTTCTCTAGACTGCTCGAAGGAAAGAATTAGAGACCTCAGCAAGTATTTCAGCTCAATCATTTTTTCTCATATTTACAGAGACAATAATAAGGAGGCAGATCTGTTATCCAAGCATTATCCAAGCAAGCTCTTCGAATGCAAGAAGGAAAAATAGCTTTCAATCATTGGGAAGGTGGAAATGAGGGCCCCACCTTGTTCTTAAACCTCTACTAGCTGTCTTTTGGGGAAAGTTATCTTCTATTTTTGGTATTTTATGCTCTTTCAGTAGTCATAGCTGATGACACTAAACAGATTTTTTGGGGTTGCTGTTATTTTTGTGGCAGATGCTTAGAAATATGGGGCTTTCACGCCTTATTTGCTGCAGCCTGTGTGTTGACCTCCTTCTTCTTATCTTCATTTTCAGTGTTGGTTATTGGATGTATTTTCTGTCTTGAGCACATTTATATAATATAATATAACGAGAAATTTTTTGTTGAAAAAAAAAACCGTTGGTTGCATTCACAAAATGAAACATTGCTAGTGAGATTGGTGTCCCATTTTTAATCACAGGTTAGTCTACAGTACTAAGTTATCTCCCCTCATGCTGTTTGCAGCGCTATTTCTTCTGCTAACTTTAGTCGAGATGTGTATTTGCATATTTGGTAGAGTAGATCTATGACTGTAAAAAACTGGATGAAATGAGATATGAATATGGCATTTGATAGAATAGATCTATGACTGTAAAAAACTGGATGAAGTGAGATATGAATATGGCATTTTGCAGGCCTAATTGTATTTGAATGTGAGATAAGAAACTTTATTGATATATATGTCACTAATAGGGATAATCTGGAAACATCTTGCAAAAACATCGATAATCTGGAAACATCTTGCAAAAAGATAAAGAAAGAATCTGATGGGTTAATTGTTTTTCATATATTTAAAAAAAAATCGAAAATTATATGTAAATTTATTATATTCACAAAGAAAATAATATGTTCAATCATTCATGCAGAAAAAAAAATTATGAGTCCGAGTTTCAATCACAGGTTAGTGTGCAACCTTAAATGATTTTTTTCCCTTCGTGCTGTTTGAAAGTGCTATTTCTTCTAATAACTCTAGATTTTGTTAGTATGGAAGGAGATGAAGTGGATTATGAATATAGACCACATTAATGGTGACGCAACAACTGATGTTGTTGTTGAATATGTTAATTGGTTTCTTGGATTATTTATCATTTTGTTTTGAATTTGGAAATCTAACAAAAAGAAAAAGAAAGAAATTTAGTGAGTGGATCAGATTATATATTATATATAATTGAATTGTTATGAAAGTTTATAATTTCCTTAAGGTGTTGGACAATCTAGTATGAGATATGTCCATGTAACATAACTCAAAAAATCCAATAAATAATAAATTAATAATTTAATAATAAAAAATATTAAAAAATATATAAATAAATAAAATACATATAAATAATAAGTAGGTTGAATTAATCAATCCAGATAATAATTAAAACATTTATATAGTATCATCAATATAGATCCATTTTAATCCAGGATCGGATTTATCAAGCGTAGAGGGATCAAAACTCTAAAGATGTAAATTTTTAACTATAAAGATTGGATCCCTCTCAACTCTAGATAAATCAAGAATTAAGATGGATCTATACTACTTATTAAAAAAAGAAATATTACAAAATTTTATAATCATAAGAAAATATTGAATAACAATATTTATGTAGTAATTATTTAGATTAAAGTTATTTTTTCATTTTTGTTGAAAGAGTTAAAGGTTGTAAAAGATCACATTGTACATTGTACATTGACCAATAAATTTATAAATGTTCTTTAAGTTATAGATTAGAGTATATATTATTATATTTTAAATCTAATTTAATTAACTAGTAAATTTAAAAATATTATATATGTTGAGATATGTTATTATAACACATTTTTAAATCTAATAATATATATTTCATATTCAACATTAGTAAGTTTGTACATTGACCAATAAATTTATAAATATTTTCTAATTTTTTATAAATATTTTTCTAGGTTAGAATATAATTTTCTTTAAGTTTTACACTCTACAAAAGGTTTTCATCTAAAAAGATTGGATCCTTCTCAACCCTAAATAAATCAAGACTTAAGATGGATCTATACTACTTATTAAAAAAGAAATATTACAAAATTTTATAATCATAAAAAAATATTGAATGAAAATCTTTATGTAGTAATTATTTAGATTAAAGTTATGTTTTATTTTTGTTGAAAGAGTTAAAAGTTGTAAAAAATCACATTGTACATTGACCAATAAATTTATAAATGTTCTATAAGTTATAAGTTAGAGTATATATTATTATATTTTAAATCTAATTTAATTTATATTATATATGTTGAAATATGTTATTATAACATATTTTTAAATCTAATAATATATATTTCATATTCAACATTAGTAATTTTGTACATTGATCAATAAATTTATAAATATTCTCTAACCTTTTATAAATATTCTCTAGGTTAGAGTATAAATTTCCTTAAGTTTTATACTTTACAAAAAGTTTTTACCTAGAAAGATTGGATCCCTCTCAACCCCAAATAAATCAAAAATTAAGATGAATTTATACTACTTATTAAAAAAAGAAATATTACAAAATTTTATAATCATAAAAAAATATTGAATAAAAGTCTTTATGTAGTAATTATTTAGATTAAAGTTATGTTTTATTTTTGTTGAAAGAGTTAAAAGTTGTAAAATATCACATTGTACATTGACCAATAAATTTATAAATGTTCTATAAGTTATAAATTAGAGTATATATTATTTTATTTTAAATCTAATTTAATTTACTAATAAATTTAAAAATATTATATAATATAATATATATATACTAAATTAAATTGAGTATATATTATTTTATATTAATAAATTTAATAATAATAATAATAATTATTTTTAAGGTCACGGCTAGATTTAATTGATTTGATTGGTAAAGTCTATGGAGGTATACATACCCTACTTTCCTCTCGATTTGAATTTGTGACCTTTTAGGAGGAAACAAGTGTTCTTAACCATTAGACCCACTCAAGTTATATTTGAATTGAATTATTTATAAATTAACTTAAATAGAGATCTTTAATTTGAATCACTTTATAATTTGGTAAACTAAAATTAAGATTATGTAATAAATTATATAAATTAAATCTATAAATAAAATATATATTGTATTGATCGTTAGAAAAAATATATATTTATATCTATATTAATGTTTGTATTTATGAAACTATATATATATATA
>JASDQU010270563.1:0-13866 GCA_032191745.1 Picea mariana
TACTCTCCCACACAATTCTAGTTCTATATATACTTAGTTGCAGAAGGATTCTACATTAGTTTCATGTGCAGATAGAGAGAGGGTGCACCAATTGAGGGATTGTAGCAAGAGGGGCACACCATCTTTGGAGACAGATTCGTTGTAGGAGATTGTCAGGGACGTTGAGGATTCTATCACTTGGGTTTTCATTGCAAGGACTTGGACATCAGATCTAGTTCTTTCTAAGACAATTTTATTGCTCAGATTATTTCTTGAGCAGTGGGGCGAATTGAAGAGAAGGAGGGCGTTTTTGAGATCCAGGTCTAGTCTGTTTGGAGGGGTTACACTTCATATCTGTTCCTGAGACTTTACCTAGTGACTTGCAGTGTCCTGATCTATATTTCTGGAGAGTTTCAGATCATTTGGAGGCCTCCTTCAGCAGGGCCGAATTATCTAGGGTTTCAGTCATCCAATGGGGTGCACCATTCAGTGGGGGATTTTAGATCTATAGAGATTGAGAGGGATCTTGGAGATTCAGTCACCTGGGTTGTTCTTACCATCACCCGATCTATCAGTTGTCATATTTATTAGGGTGATTGGACACTTTTGGAAGTAGGGCCGAGTTATTGAGGTTTTCAACCTTCTATTGGAGGGTGGCATTCTTCAGCTGGAGAGTTTGGCATTCAGATCTACTTGTATTGATCTTCATTTCTCATTNCGAATTATCTAGGGTTTCAGTCATCCAATGGGTGCACCATTCAGTGGGGGATTTCAGATCTACAGAGATTGAGAGGGATCTTGGAGATTCGGTCACCTGGGTTGTTCTTACCATCACCCGATCTATCAGTTTCCATATTTATTAGGGTGATTGGACACTTTTGGCAGCAGGGCCGAGTTATTGATGGTTTCATCCTTCTATTTGAGCATGGCATTCTTCAGCTAGAGAGTTTGGCATTCAGATCTGCTTGTATTGATCTTTATTTCTCATTCAGCCTTTGGAGGCATATTTTGTATTAGCAGGAGCATTTTGTAGCAGCTCTTATCTATTGTCTATCTTCTTGGCCATCTGTTTACCATTCCATATCGGCATCTTCATTGTAGCAGGTTTCTCTGTTTTATGAATAAAGAAGAATTGAGATGTTTTGGCTTGTCTATCTTATTTCATATGGTTGAGGTATGTTCCATGGTTATCTCTTTCTGTTATTTGCTGCATACACACATATAAACACACCTAAAAGGTAGATCAGCAAAGTGTTTGATGAAATACCTCACTCAGAAAAAGTTTTAAAAAGACACCAAAACGGTGATGATCCTTGCATAATGGCTTGGGATCGTTACAGGCCATTTGTTGTAATTATACCTGCTAGTCTCCTATATATACCAAGGAGACATTTTCATTTTGAATCATCTTGTACTTGAACATTTAAGTGGGGTAAAAGGAGGTTGCCCCATCGAAGAGGCTTATTATCTGAAATTATCTATTTTTCAAGGCATTGAGTACTTTTTCTGAGGATTTTCTATGCTATATTGATATTTGGTTCTTAACAAAAAGTACAAAAACCCTTGTTTATTCTAATATTGTAAGGTGGTTTAGATCAAGGATCTTAGAATATTTTCCCACTTTGGGTTGTCCTACTCCTCCTCCTCCCTTGGACCCTATACCATCGCCATCCAACACTCAATTTATTCCCCTCGCTCTTAAAACCACAGCTGTAGTTATACCTATCCAAAATCCATCTCCCCCTTGTTCTCCTACAATTCACATCCCAATGGCATGTGATAATCTTCCTATAAATAGGATGGATTCCATAGTGACTGCTAGATATGCCCCTATTGTTTTACCTCATCTTATGAATGCTCTCCCAGTTGGAGACTACCTTAAGTACATGCCCAAGTTCATAGGGGAGGAAGACATAACTGCAGAATAACATCTTGCAGCTTTTTATAGTTATCCAGACAACCTTTACATTGAAAATGAAGATGTATGGATGAGATTATTTGTACAGAGACTTGATGATGAAGATAGAAAATGGTTTAGGGGTTTGACTCCTAGATATGTTGCTGGGATTGAATCTTTGGATGATGCTTTCTTGAGGCATTGGGGGGTGGGTGTAAAAATAATTTCTTGTATTATATTACAGAATTTGGGTCACTTAAGAGGAAAGAGGGGGAATCTGTTTCAGACTTCTCAAAAATATTTAATAAAATATACAAATGGACCTTTCATATGCCACCAATACTATGTTTGGGGAAGAGCATAGAAGGATCTATATGGAGGCACAATTAGCCTACATCATCAATGATGAAGCAAATCCTACCAATGACCCTATTTTTGCAGTTGATATTGATTTAGGATCCAATGTATTACAGCTCATTGATGCACCTCAACCATCTATTGAAATAAAAAATAATCCCCTTACCTCTTGTGAATATCCTCTTCCTTATACCATTGTTTGAAATATGTTTTTTGATGGAGCCTCTTCTAGGGAGGGTTCTGGTGCTGGGGTAGTCTTTATTTCCCCTACCCAAGAGACCATATCTTTGTCTTACAATCTTGAATTTGAAACTACAAACAATGTGGTAGAATATGAGGCTCTTGTTTTGGGATTGAGGGCTTCTAAAAACATGAGGATTGAAGAGCTAGCAATGTTTGGAGATGTTGAATTAAGTTTTCATCAAGATAAAAATCTGTATCAAGCTAAACACCCCAGGTTAAGGACTTACATAAATGAATTTTGGGATCTTGTTGATAGTTTCTTCTTAGATTTTAATATCTCATTTGTTCTAAGAGAGGAGAACACTATGGCATATTCCTTGGTTGTTTCAACAAGTAATTTCAGAATTCCTTTTCCCCCTAAACTCAAATATGATGTGGAAGTGAAGTACAGACCCTCTATACCTAACAATGTCAACATTGGAAGGTTTTTGATGATGATGTTGAGATAAAAATATTATTTGAGACTATGGATGAGTTTTTTTCCTTACATATTGATCATTATCATGATACTGAAAAAATCCCTCATGCTGATATTTTTTTGAATAAAATTGCTGACCATCATATTGTTCAGTTTCCTAGTAATCATATTCCAAAAGGACTAGTCCCCTTGGAGAGATTGTTTTATAGAAATGATATTTGTGTAAAAGTTAAAGGTTCAGCTGAGGTGAATGAGTGCAATTTAGGTACAAAGGAGGATCAAAAGTATGTTAAGTTGTCTAGAATCTTCTCAAAGGAGCAAAGGATTGAGTATGTTAATCTTTTAAAGGAGTTTGTTGATGTGTTTTCCTAGAAATATGAATATTTAATAACATATGACACAAACACCATTGAAAATAATATCCCCTTGAAAGAGGAAACCTAGACTTTTAGGTAGAAACTCAGACATATAAATCCCATGTTGTTGCCTATTATGGAAAAAGAAGTGAAGAAGTCGTTAGATGCCAAGTTCATCATTCCTTTGATATACTCTGAGTGGGTGGTTAACATTGTCCCTGTAAGAAAGAAAAATGGGGAAATTAGACTATGTGTTGATTTCAAGAATTTGAACAGAAGCTCCTAGAAAGATAATTACCCCTTGCCAAATATGGAGCACATTTTTCAAAGAGTTATTGGTTCATCTAGGATGTCTATGATTGATGGATTTTCTGGCTACAATCAGATCTTTTTCTTTCCTGAAGATAGAAAGAAGACATTCTTTACTACTCCTTGGGGCACATTTATGTATGCTAAAATGCCCTTTGGGTTGATGAATGCAGGAGTGACCTTTCAACAAGAAATGGAAATTGCCTTCATTGGAGAGAAGGGCAATTTTGTAGTCATCTACCTAGATGAAATTACAGTGTTCTCAAAATTTGATGAAGAGAATTATCATCATTTGAAAAAGGTTTTCTTGAAATGCATAAAGTTTGGTCTCTCTCTCAATCCTAAGAATTCTTTGTTTTCAACGGAGGAAGGTAAGTTATTGGGGCACATTGTATCATAAAAATGGGTAAGAATTGATCCAAGCAGGGTAGAGGCCATCTAGACCTTATATTTTTCTAGATCAAAGAAAGAAGTTCAGTTTTTCTTGGGGAAAATCAATTTTCTAAGAAGGTTCATCTCTAACTTCGTTGAATTACATTACAACCATGATTAGAAAGGGAAATGAAGTGATATGGACTACTGAGTCTCGAGAATATTTTGATCAAATAAAAAAGGCCTTGACTGAAGCCCCTATGCTCATCAACCCTGACTATTCCAAGGAATTTCCAATATTTTCCTTTGCCTCATTTGACACATTGGCTGTTGTTTTGCTGCAAAAAAATACAGAGGGGTTAGAGCAACCTATTTCCTTTTTCAGCAAAGCATTGAGGGATGCATAAATGAGATATGATATCATGGAAAATAAGGCTTATGCTTTGGTCAAAGCCCTCAAGGCTTTCACAGTATATGTTCTACATTCAAATATTGTTTCATATGTCCCTTCATCCTTAGTGAAATAGATACTTATCCATCCTGACATAGATGGGAAGAGGACCAAATGGATTGCTAAAATTTTGGAATTTGACCTTGAAATGAAGGCCACTAAACTAGTGAAAGGCCAAGGTTTAGCCAGATTGTTGGCTGAATCAAATTTCAAAGCTTTAGGGGTTAATTTCATGAACATAAACTTAGAAAATCAGCAAGATGAGTTTGCAAATAAAATCTCTCATGCCAACCCCAATTTGGCATAATGCACTTGGTATAAATACGTCATATATTTTCTGTAGAAGTTGTAGCCTCCTGATGATTTGGACAAGAACAAGGTGATGGATTTGAAGCTTAAAGCGATCAAATATTGTCTCATTGATCATATATTTTATTGGAAATATCCTCTGGGAGTTATTTTGATATGTTTAGATCCACAAGAAGCTCAAAGGGCCATGAATGAATTTCATGACAACTTATGTGGGGGCCATAATTTTTGGAGGACCACAACCTATAAGATCCTCAGAGCTAGGTATTTTTGGCCTAGCCTTTTTATTGATGTTTGTGCAAATATTAGAGCTTGTGTCAAATACCAAAATTTTTATGGAAAGAAGCAGTTAAAATATTTTCCTTTCAATCTTGTGGTGGCTTTTGGACCTTTTCAACAGTGGGGTCTTGACTTCATTGGGGAAATCCATCCATCTTCAAGTGGTTAGCATAGGTGGATCTTGACTGCTACTTATTAATTTACCAAGTGGATGGAATTCATTCCTACAAGGAATTCCTCCCACAAGGTAATCATTAGTTTTCTCGAGGATATCATGCAATATTCAGTTGTCCAAGTAGAATCGTTACTAACAATGTTACTTCCTTTATATCTGAAACATTGACAAAGTTTTGTGAACAATATGAGATTAAGTTATTCCATTCTACTCCTTAATACCCCCAAGGAGATGTTTTGGAAGAGTCCTCTAACAAGAGCCTCATAAATGTCATCAAAAAATTGTTATAAGACAATAAGAAAGCATGTGAATCCAGGCTAAAATTTTCCTTATGGGTTGATAGAGTTACAACAAAGAGGTCACTTGGTGTTTCCCCTTTTCATCTTGTATATGTGGTTGAGGCTATATTTCCTACTCAACTTGCCTTTCCTATGGAAAAATTCCTCTAGGACTACCAAGGAGAACTTGATGATATGGTCAGAAGGATACAACAATTGGTATAAGTGCAATAGACTAGGGAGAAACTACTTGGAAATGCACAGGACCATCAACATAAGATCAAGAAATCTTTTGAAAAGAAGGTTAGAAAATAATATTTTCAGCTGGGATATCTAATGCTCAAGTGGGATGCACCCAAGAAAGAAAAAGGAAAACATGGTAAATTTGAAGCCTTGTGTATTGGTTCATTCAAGATTTCTACGGTATTTTCAAATAACACTTATAAACTATGTAACTTTGAGGATTCCAAAGTTTTTGGTGGCCTTCTCAATGGGAAATTTACAAAATATATATTTTTCTTAAGATATGATTGGCTTTCCATTCATTGTAAATATCACTTTTTATTTTTATTTTTGTTTGAATAAGCAACCCCATAGCCCTAGGATAAGACACTAAAATTTTTGGTTCTTGGAAGCTCACAAAGAGCGTGCCATCCCCTATGGAGCCAATGTTATCACATGAGGTTGTCATGGGTCTTTTGTAGTTTTTGCAAGCTTGCCAAGTCCTTTTTTGCACAAGGAAAAACCATGAGATAAGATGCCACATTTAAAGTAGTCCATTTCAAAGCTTGAAATGCAAGCAAGAAGACATGCCCATTTTTTAGTGGTGGAGATCCCATGTACAGTTCAGATCAACAGCTCTTGGGAAACTGGAGTTTAAAATTCATGCAAGGGTTAACGACTAGATAAATGTCCTAAAGTCTCGAAGTAAATATGAGACATTAAAGGCTAAGGACATGCGTCGAAAGATCTACCACTTTGGAAATACGACACTTCGAAGGATTGCGCGAGAAGGCAGAAGAAATATCCCAAATTCCGAACTCCCAAAGTGAATCTTGGCCATTCAAAACAAGAGGACACATGGAGGTAGATCTCTCACTTCAGAGATACAATACTTTAGAGGATTGTAAGATCTATGCTATGAAAAGGCCTGAAGCATGAACTCCTGAAGAGTCAAAGTCCTGAAGTAACGTCATGCTAACAAATTGGTTCGGGCCCTACCAAATCCACATGTTTTCTTAAACTCAACACATGGCACTCATCCATCGATGTTTGTGACATCATATAGCTTCAGGTTGTTACATCACTTTGGGCCCATACCACTTTGAGATTGTTTCATTCTTCACAACCAAAAACTCCTGAAGCTCGAAGACACTTGGCACTCATTCGCCAGGACTTGTGGTGCCCTCATTAGTCATGACATGTGTCATCCATATAGAGTTGACACATGAAACTCATCTCCAACATTTTTTTGCATGTCATCCACCTATTTTCGAGTGACACATGTCTCCCCTCGATCCACGACATGTCATCATAGTGACGTCAGGCCGCCACATCATCTCTGGGAGAGATCATCCTCCTGGAAGTATTCTTGTTCAAAATTTGTGCCATCTCCATGTGCATTTTTAATGGATCCTAGAGTTAGAGAACAGATAAACTTTAGCGTGGGCTCTAAATTTAGCTAGTGTGTCCAGATCATGTATTTACATCATATCGATGGCCACACTTCATTACGGGGACAGAACATTCCCAAACGTTAAAGTTTTAGAGTGGTACCGCAATCAAAACCATGGTATGGCGAAAGGGATACGTGGCTAAAGGTAGTGAATTGCGGGCTTAAAAGTGACGTGGATACAAAATGCCTTTGAAAACCCTGAAATCACGTGCTTATTCAATGTCGAATCTGAGAGTAGCACATAGCATCCCCCTAGGCATTGAGCCTTGTCCCAATCCCAAGGAGAAAGCAGTCAATGAAATAAAGAACTGGTAGTTGAAACCTCGAATCACTCCATAAATATAAAGCATGGAGGGACTGGCCGTGGAGATAGAAGACTATCATCCCAAGGTACCATGAGGGGTAGTTTTCCTATAGGCCCATGTTGATCCAAGTTTTCTTATGATAGAACGAACAAGACAACTGAAGGACCTTCTGGGAGGGGAGAAAACAAGTGTAAATTGGATACACAAAAGAAGAGACAACGGGGAGACACAGATGGAAAATCCTTGGACATGATGGCTAGCTCACACTCCTAGCGGTTGTCCACTATTTTGGGTATAAATACATCAATTGAATAATATCTTGGGGTCGATGGTTGAGCAGAGCTCCCTATTTTTGTAATAGTTTGATAGCAAAGTTGTTCTCTAGTTATGTATGAGACTTGATACTTTCTCATTAATAGAAGTCAGTTTCTTTCATTATATTGTTTCGTCTTATGATGAAATACTCATGCATGGATAATCTAGATGAGATGTTGTGGTTGTATTGCAATGAAGGTTTGATTATAATGTTTCTATGATATGTTTTGGTATTTTAAAATTAAGTTCAAGAGTGTTCTTGCGCCCAAGTTTCTCTTCACCAAGCTACATGAAGTTCATATTCTTATGGCATACTTGACCACTTCTGTCATTAAGTCTTCCTTCTTCTCACCTTTAGCCTTAAACCATTGACTGAAGTTAATTAGAACCTTATTTTCTTATGCATTTCTAGCCCAGTTTTCTGTGTTAGAACATTATTATGCCGAGATTTGTCCATTTGACCTCCAATCATAAACCTTCCTCCAAAAACCATTTTGATGGGTATTGGGCTTATCTTCCTGCAATCCGAGGGTGACTCTCAGTGCCAACAACATACATTCTTACATTGCTTATTTCCATGAAAGTGCATAATGTATTTCATGTCTCTTTTCTAAATAAATATGTACATGATCCTAACCATGTTGTTGATTGGCATCTGATTCAAGTAGAGACAAAGGGAGATTTTCAAGTCTAGCCAATGCAAATACTAGACAGAAAGGTCAAAATGCTCCAGAATCGATTTATAGAGCTGATAAGAGTTCATTGGACCTATTACGGTCCTGAAGATGCTACCTGGGAGCATGAAGATGCCATGCAGATAGAGTACCCACAACGTTTTGAATAAATTTTGAGATTTTGATCTTTGTTTTTTATATGCACTGAGGACAATGCCAAAATAGGGGGGAGGGGATGTAACACCCCGTGTTTTGAGCCCCCATATTAAATAATGTATTGTTACATTGATAAGAGGCTAAAGTGCCCAAAACATTATTAAAAGGCCAGTGTTCCTAAGAAATTTAATGTTTTTATCATTATTAATAATAAATAGATCGTTGGTTGCTAGACAAACAAGGACTAGAATTATAGGGGGCTATGATTCCACAAGATAGGGGGGATTGAGGGGCTAAGTGCTTATTTATTTTATATTACCCATTTTTTGTAATGGGGGGGGAATCAACTATGTGAGATCTTGGGGTTAGGCCAAGAGCTTCTTGACCCCCACAAATTACAAAAACCTGTCCATGGTTTATGGAAGGGGTTCGTTCTCCCATTGGAAAATACTCTCATTCCCGTCCCCATTCTGGTGTTGTTGTTGGTCACATCACATGTTCATTCACCTATTTTGTTCACTTTTCATCCTATTTCATGGATTCTAAACTCCATCCATTCCTTCACTCACTCATCTTTCCTCATTTTGGCACATTGTCTTAGGAAAGGAAGATAAATTACTGAAGATAAGCCATAGTTTAGTATGTTGTAGAGATTGTTGGTGTAGTCCAGCCATGATTAGAGGCCTGCATGTCTGATATCCTTAGCATGTGATCAAATTTGATCATAGTTGTGAGTCCTTAGAGTCCAAGCATGGAAATTCTAGACAAGCTACATTGGAGCCCTAGATGGAGAGGGATTGCCTAAGGGACTATGTGGCAGAGAAGAGTGGAAGTCTATTCGCTTGGGTGGTGTAGGTTGGGTAGAAAAGAACTGGGTACTTGGACTATTGTGAGTGACGGAGAAGACTATGAGAGCTTGAGTGATGAATAGTTTGGGAAGCCAAGTAACACTCTAGAACCATCCTTGTGGATTCATAGCCCTAGCTCGGGGGTGAAATTGTTGTTGAGACTTGGAACAATAGTGTCTATGATTGTGTTGAATGTCCTTGGTCTGTAGCCAGTTGGTGTCTTCATTTATAAAGGATAAGTTCTCTCTGTTATGGTTTCCTTTGCTTATGTATTTATTCTGCTACATATCAAATTATTATACTTGAGATTGTACATATAATATGCATGCTTTCTAGTTAACATTGTGCATGATATATTTTTCATGTCTTTCATGTTGTGGTATGAATCTTGATCATTGCATGTATGTATTGCATGCTTCTTTATTAATTAAGTGTTATTAGATTTTCCAAATCAAGAAAGAGGTGTGATCTTGGTGTGGCATGTCATCCTGTGGGAGGCTAGGTATGTTACAGTTTGGTAACAAACAAGAAATGTAGTGGCATTTCCCAGCTTGGGTGGTTGGGGATGTTACACTTAGGTGATGGATCTGTTCATTACTAGCTCATGAAAGGTAAATATGAACTGTGATTCTATCTCCTGGAGAAACTACACTAACAACAATTAACACTCTGCATACTATTAAAAGGAAACTTGATCAAGATTAAAATAAATACCATGCAGGGTAAAACACTCCATTATAAGTGCATGTAGGGTGAGAGATGGAGGTCTTGATTGTTCCCATGTTTGCAAGGTGTATTCTAATCAACTCTGGAAGAGAAATCTAAGTGTAGTGGAATGCTCCATTACAGGCTCATGTATGGTGAAAGATGGATATCAAACTTGTCCTTAGATTTACATAATGAAAACAAACACTACAACATTTATTCTAGACAAAACACTAAAGCATTTAAATAAAATGATTTTTCTCATATATTCACACAAAGATCAAAAAAAATTATTACTCATAAATTGTTACACTCAGAGGTCTCACATTACACAAACAATTTTCACCTACTCAAAATTACCACACATCCATGTGACCTGCTATTAAATGTATCACTGAAACATGACAGGGATGAAATTAGATGATGTACCCAAACATAAAACTATTTTGTCTACACACATAGAAAACCAGAATCATATTCACAATTAAATACAAAGAGACTTTCCTTTATTGGGTCGGTGGGCCCTTGTCATACCAACAAGGATGATATTAAGAGAAACTTACATGAGAGAATATTTAAACACACATATATAATCCATGAACTTAAAATTATATCATTACTTCAGAAAATGGAGGTACAATCCAGAGTTATTCAAGAACCAATATTACAACATAACAATACTTAATTCTATCTATGTATGTCTATCATCTACAAGGCTCACTCTTTAAAAAGAGGCAACCATTACAATCAAAGTTTGAAGATAACATCAAATACTTGCATAAATATTACAATTTAATGATACATCAATTTTTAAGGGAACGATTTCATCCTCATGACATGAAGCGCATGAGTGATGAAATGGATCATGGTCTCCAATGAATAGAGAATGTTCGAACCAAAAAATTCCTTTGACCCATCAAGAACAATCTCGTTCAAAAAACCAAGCCTAGAAATTCAGAATGGGTACCAGACATGCAGAATTGCATAACTCAGTAACAGATGCACATAGTCATACAAGTTGATACCATATGAGTGCAAGGATATCAGACTCACTCAAAAATAGGTACCAGACAAAATCAACAACAGGTACCAAACGAGTGCAAAAATAAGAGTTGTTATCATGAAGTTTGCTTGAATCATCCAAAGTAATTATAGAGTTATAAACATCAAATGTTCAATCCTAATCATTAATAAATCATCATAAATCATGTCTAAACATCAGTTACCTCATATGTATGCAATAATTTCTAAAGAACATGTCTGATGAGGAAAATAGGCAAAGAGTTCATATGTATTAGGAAAAATTGGTTTGGATATGGGAAAGATAATGCAATTGAAGGTGAAAAAAAGGAGGCTCAACATTTCCCCCATGCCCAATTCATTGCATTTCCTCATGCAAAACTATTGAATCGTCCTCAAAATTGCAAAACTGGTGTTTTTCCTCCACCTTGCTTGAATGTTTAACTATTTTGTTTTAAGATATCCAACCTCGAAGCCTCATCCTTGAGTTCCCTCTTAATAACTCATGTATATTGTACTAGGTGAATAAATTTGTTAAGCTTGGAAGATACCTCATCATGCTCACCTTGTAGTCTTCATTTATTTCCCTTTAGTTGTGCATTCTCTTTCTTGATGTGCCTATCCAATACTTTATATTCCTCTACTTCTTTCTTCAAATCTTCATTTTGTTTTGTAAGTTTTTAAACTTTTAATTCCAACTGATGTTTGGTCAGAGAGATAACTATTTCATGTGTTTCTTTCTCAATCATCTCTTCTCTGGCTTAAAATTCTCTCCTTAAGTCCTTAGTGTCTCTGTCACTAATTCCTCTTCTTCACTAATAGTTGTCACATGCATCTCTTCTTTCTGTGGTGAAGTTGGAATGTCCACTGGATCTTCTGCAAAAGAAGGGACATGAGGAACTGTCCCATGCTTAACCATACTCTGGGTGGTTCTTCATCCTCAACCTGGGAATTCCTTAGGTGTGCTAACAAGAACATAAATTTCCTCCTTAAACAATCTCTTCTTCTTCATTTTAAGCTCATAAATGGGTACTAGACTTTGTTTTTCCTGTGCCTTCTTTATTTTTTCTCTAGAGGAATTAGGTGGGGAGACTGGAACTTTTTTTGTTTGTGAAATCCTTGTCTTCTATCAAGGGGATTGGATGTAGGTTCTGGAAATTGTTCCTCTATTTTACTCCTTGTATTACTACTAGAGGATTGTTCTATAGTACTCCCCTCATTAACTATAAATTTCCTCTTTCTTTTGACTCTCAATTCAGGGGTCTTTTCTGCTTCTCCACACATCTCTTTAGGCACCTTAATAATTACTTCTAGATTGTTATCTGCAATTTCCCCAACCTTCTCCTAATGTATTTCAAAAATTTCTTCTGGGACATTGTCTACAACCTCTCTAGCATCACTACGAGACCTTTGTTTCTTCCTCTCTTTCGCACTATTTTTTTTAAACTTTTAGTGGATAGGTCTGGGAGAATTTTATTGGTGTTGGATGATTGTTCCACCATAATTGTAGGTTTTTATTATAAAAATATTGTCTTTCCTTTGTCCAATTTACTTACATATTGTGGTGAACTAGCGCCAACATGATGGATTTTATTACTAGATTTTTTTCCTTTCTTTCTGTTATCTCCCTTCTTCCTATCTGACTCTTTACTATCTTTCCCTATTACAATCCCTTCTACATACCTAGAAATCACTTGAGAAACATTTTCTGTGAGGAATGTCTTCCAACTACTGTCTCGTTTTCTCAATTCATGGACAACCAAGAGTTTCATTAGCCCATGGTGGTAGAGACTGGTTTCAGGATTATTATATGTAGACTTAATCCCCCTCACCATATTGTTCAGACTCATCCAAAGGAAATTGGGAAAGTCTATGTGTGGGCCTCCTTCAAAATGAAATAAGATCCTTAAATGATAAAGAAAGGTTACTACATACCTCCCTTCACAAGTTAAAAATTTATGTAAGAAGACAAGCATTGTCCAATATTCTTCTTTGATCCATATTCTGGAGATACCTTTCTTCCAATCAGGGTCTAGGTGCTCAGGCTTCAATAATTTCTGACAGAGGATCCTTTCAATTATGATGCCTTTGAAATACTTCTCTCGAGTGGAAGGTAACTCAGTCACCTCTCCTATGGTGGCTTCAGTGATCATTATTTTTAGGTCCCCCAAATGGATGCTCTCTCCATAATAATTTTAGGTGAAGGTATGAGATATCCCCTCATGATGTCCTCTAAATTTTTCTAAGAAGAGGACCCAGCCGAACCTTTAAAATTTTTCTTTGCAAGCTTGATACTCCTTTGTTTTTCTATATAGATGGAACACTAATTCATTCCTATCAACCCCATGCCAACTTAAATATGGGTTTTAAAACAAGTATGGGAAACAAAATTTGGGTGAGGGTTTGGTACTGGACGTAAAATGATGGGAGCAGGGTGATGGAAGTAGAGTAATGAGACAGTAGGATAAGATAGAGTGTTGTATAGTAGTAAGAAGTTAATTAACGCTCATCTGGATGGAAAAGCCATCTAGAAGAGTGTATATAATGAAAATGAGAAGACATCGATCAATTCTTGGAAATGATAGTGAGGTAAGGAAGGAGTAAAAAATCATGCCTAAGGATCTTTTTCATAGATAAGGTGATGATCATACCCATAAATAGCATCCCATCCTATTCTTACAAGATTTCACAATGATTATGACAAATGTGGGTGATGTGACCAAAATTCACCATTGGGTAGCATTC
>JASDQU010270564.1:0-10685 GCA_032191745.1 Picea mariana
TAACTATTGATTATTTCTCATATATTGTGCATGGTGTATTGTGGTGTATTGGTGTAACTCTTATACTATTGTTCATTGCTCATTGGATATAGTTGAATGGTTTAAGTATAAGTTGAAAAAGGTTTTAAATTGTACTTGATACTGATTCACCCCCCTCTCAGTATCAACAAACAATTCAACAATTCATGAGAATATGCGCCATTTTGATTTGACATACACATCAAAATTATCACTCATGGTTTCCTGGTGTTATCACCACGACAATTCTAGATAAGACCCACGTCTCGAAAACACATACATGTAGTGCCTTCTGAGATACGTTTGTGAAATAAGGTGGTTTTTCGAAACCACTTTCACCAAGACGTGGTATCATGTGTCTCAACATGTCAAATCCACCACTCGTGGAGCAGGTGATGGCTTAGTCAGATCACCCTGCTTCACTCATTTGACACTTCGCAGCCATGTGACGTCAACCAAACACCACCATGTAACGAACTCAAAAGCTAATCATTCGAAATGGATTGGCCGAGCATGGCAACCCAACACTCTTGTACGTAATCCATCTGCACTTCATAAATGGAATTCTATAATTACCACTCCCCAAGTATGAAGATATCTACATATCCATAACCGAAGTAATACCCAACTACTCGACTTTCTGCTCTCTGTAAAAACACCTTTCTGTATCCACAAACTGAGATACACGGACAAGGCTAAATCGAGTGAGATTGGTTATCTGAGCAACATGCTAGGCTTTCCTATGAATAAGGAGGAAAGGGTCCTTGCGCACATTCTAGCAACTAAGTTTCATACAGATATGGCTACAGACTTGCGGTTGGAATTCAAGTTGAATCCCACTATAAAAGATTTAGTCATCAACAGGCCAGGCACTAAGAAGAAAAGGAGTAAGCGGCATAAGAAGGAGGAATCTACAGCTGAAGCAGCCGAAAGTGTTGGAGAGAATCAACCGGTCTGGTTAGATTCATCCTTAAAGGCATAGATTGCCAAGTTGAAGTAAGTCTTCAATTAAGATAAGTATGTCTCAACGAATTTTGAATAGACGGTAGTGGAGGTAAAGAGTACCAGAGATGATAGGCTTGTTCTTTAAACGACCCTTTTTACAACAGGCTAACTGTTGTCATCAGCCTTTTGTAATTTTGTGATTAATACTACTATATAAATACAGAAATGGATTTTAGACTGTTTTATTACAATTTCTATCTAGTGATGTTATGAATCTTGTTTTCTTT
Source organism: Picea mariana (assembly GCA_032191745.1). Taxonomy (NCBI): domain Eukaryota; kingdom Viridiplantae; phylum Streptophyta; class Pinopsida; order Pinales; family Pinaceae; genus Picea; species Picea mariana. Next base: position 1,251 of record JASDQU010270564.1, read on the forward strand.
TATAATAAGTTTTCTTGTAATATTATATTTTATTTGCATATGTCTAAATAGAAGGAAATTAAAACTCAGAATTCTTTTTAATTAATGCTTCGATGTGGTTCTGTGTTTCTTTTTCTTTTATTATTATGCAATTTAAACTCAAACTCATCACCTTCCAAGCGACTTTGCGCGCATTAAACTTTGACCTGTTCATTTATATTTATCGTGCATAGCAATATTACAAGGTAAAATGATTTTCCACGCACCTAAATCTACTGTACATTTCTTCTTCATCACACCGACAACTCACGTGTACTACTCTTGCGTTGTGCGCTAATATTCACTGTGCACAATTTTGGTACCGTGCATTGATATTCCACATGCATTTCATCGTATGCATGTACCATGTCAATTTTAACATATTCCATAGTGCCCAATTATCTGCGCACACTACTAAATACACCGTCGTGAAACAACTTATACTCATAACTGTGCGTGTACCAACAAAACTCCTCTACATTAAGAAATACTTGGGCACCTGATGTGCACATTAATATGTGTGTGTCCACCGTGCAAGGATAAATTTAGCGCATGCATCCACACGTAATGATCTTCCACGCGGTGCAACAATTTACCATACATACTGACACACCAACATTTTCCCGCAAGGTGCCAAAATTTACCGCGCAGGCCAGCATGCCAAAATTTTTCATTGATACTATGTGACTCCAATTTTTGGTCACCTTGCAGTTACTCTTCTTTGAATATTCACTTCATCTGAACCCCTCTGGCTCATCCAAGCTCAATGTTGAACTGAAGCTCTGATACCAATCTATAACATCCCCCCCAGCCACCCATAGGCTGAGGTACGCCACTCCAGAGCAACCACTCATGCTCTGACACCAGTCGGTAACATTCCCAGCCTTAACAGGACGGACCATGCTACTCTAGGGAATGCTTTCGTTCCCATACTACAGAACATACAGTAACATACCCAGTAGTCAACAGAGAAATGCCACATAAATTTACTCTTTAAACTGCATGAAACTAAAACCTATACATACAGCACACTCGCGGAAGCTTTACATATCAACATAAACAAACAATTACTGTCTGTAACATACGGCTTTTATATTGAAATAAAAATAACTACAGATATGCAGTGTTTAGAAGAAATTACCCATAAACATACAAGCAATTATAATCACATATATTATAAACCGTAACATAGGCATGTAAATAACAAAGCAACATATCATTTTTATCATACAACTGGTACTTATCTTGGAAAGATTGTCACCAACTGTGTACAGACCGTCCACGAACCTCCCAGCCATAGATTACACTGTTCATCACTCTCAACAGTGAGTCACCCCCGAGCTGGGGCTGAACTCCACCCAGCGTAAAGGGTTCCTATCTAGGCTAAGGCTCATGGACAACAGGAAAGACTCTGTCTCAGGTGATCACTCAACTAATAGCCTATAGCCTCTCATTCCCCACATGCCTATCCCACCCAAGGAAGTGTGCCCCTTCTCTACCCAAAAGTCCCTCAGCTGCCTCACTTCCCTTCCAGGGATTCAGCAACAGGTCAGACCGAAAGTCTGTGAGCGTTGTAGCTGCAATATTGTACCTCCAAGAATGAATCCCCAACAATTCTCTCACTGAGAGAATTGCTCACAGGACTGACAACTCACTTCTTCAATCCCGCTCCAAGCTAACCAGGTACACCAACCGAAAAGGGCTATGGAACAGGCTTCGGAATGGTGAAACGACTGTCTCAAGGATAACCAAATCCATGAGTGAAATGGTCATGGAATCATTGACTGTATAACTGAGTGTGGAGGAGAATAACTATGAACTCTTCGTGGAAGTCCTCATCCGAATAATGGTGGTCTGGGCTACTGGTAAGGTATCCGTGAGAAGTCACCAAATGAGATAAGTTCCCCCATGATATTAATTCATGTCCCCAACTTGACACTTGTCATATCGGAAGTTACTTTGGTTCACTTGTCCCCAACTTTAGAACTTAGGATAAAATAATTATCCATACTTTATGTTTAAGGAAATATTAATATAATATCCCCTTGAATTTTGGCCCTCTCTTTCCCTAACTGGTGAAGTTCAGTCCCCCATCTCTTTTATCGTGGTTGTTCTGTGCACAACGATGTATTTTATATTAATCATGAGTCATGTACAAAGTAGGTGCATTGGTCTTTGACATCTAGGCGTTTCGTCCTAATACCAAAACATAAGCATCCAAGCTTATAATAATTGGCTCAACAACCTATAACACATATCATGTACACAAGGCTCATTGTCCTCTATACTACACACACCTTAGTTACTGCGTGCGGTATCCTGGAATGTACATATTACATCATTTTACTGTGTAGTTCATGCGTGCACTATGCCACATGACGTGCATTACCAAATGAGGTCAAAACAACTCACAAAATTAAGTACATTTATATTATATTTACAATTGGGTTCAGATGAGGGATATTACAATAAGGACCACAAGAACAAAAGGACTAGATGGTGAACATTACTTCATGCTACTCATTGATGACTACACCAGAATGACCTAGGTTTGCATCCTTAAGAAAAAGTTAGAATATTTTGAATGTTTCAAGGTATTGAAGGAACTGGTTGAAAATGAAACTGATTTGAAAATCAAATTCTTAAGATCATATAATGGAGGTGAGTTTACTTCAAATGAATTCAAGGATTTATGTAAACAACAAGGAATAAAAATACAATTCTCAACAATTAGAACACCTTAGTAAAATGAAGTTGTGTAAAGGAAAAATAGAATTGTATAAGAAATGACCATAACCATAGTGATAAGACTCCATATGAATTATGGAAAGGAATATCGACCAATGTCAAGCACTTTAGAGTGTTTGTAAGAAAGTGTTACATAAAATGGGAAGACAATAATATTGGAAAATTTGATTCATGAGTGGACGAAGTCATAATATTTGTTGGGTACTCATGAAAAAACAAAGAGTATAAGTTCTATAATCTAAGACTCAACAAGATAGTGGAAAGCATCAATGTAAACGTTAATGAAATGGACTTGATGAAGAACAAGAAGGAAAGTAGAAATTCAAACATCTTTGAAGAACAAGAGAATGAAGAACTAAACAAAGAAGAAGAGGAACAACAACAACAACAACAACAAGAGAAGAAGCTAGAAGCATAACAAGAAGAAAACAAATAGAAATATTTTTAGACACCTAACCATTGCATTCAGAAGAATCATCCACTAGAACAAATCATTGGAGATAGAAGTGTCGAAGTAGAAACTAGAAGAAGAAGGAAAGCACAAACACCTGAATATGGACATTTTTCATTGTTGTCAACAGTTGAACCAAGTAAATTTGAGGAAGCTAGAAATGATAAACATTGGATCAAGGTTATGGAAGAAGAACTAAATCAAATAGAGAAGAATGAGACATGGGAACTAGTTTCAAGACAAAAGGAGAAAAATGTGATTGTGACAAAATGGGTCTTCAGAAATAAGATAAATGAAGATGGACATGTAACCAGAAACAAAGCAAGACTAGTGTGCAAAGTATATGTTGAATTTGAAGGAATATATTTTCAAGAAACCTTTGCTCGCATGGCCATAATGGAAGCAATCAGAATTTTCTTGTCTTATGCATGCTCCAAGGATCAAAATGTATCAGATGGATGAAAAATCATCTTTTTTAAATGTAAAATTAGAAGAGGAAGTCTACATAGAACAACCAGAAGGGTTTCTACTATAAAAAACGGAGGACTATGTTTGTAGACTGAAGAAATATCTGTATGGACTTAAGAAAGATTCGAGAGCTTGGTACTCAAGATTGTACAGGTACTTACAACAACAAGGATTCATAAGAGGAAATGCCAATAGTAACCTCTACATAAAATTGTATCAAGGAAGTATGATTATTACTTAAGTGCATGCTGATGAAATCATCTATAGAAGTGATGATGATAGATTGAGTCAAAAGTTTTCCAAGGATATGCATAATGAATTTGAAATTTCTCTACTTGGGGAGTTGAATTTCTTCTTGGGAATCCAGATATCTCAAGTAGATGAAGGATTTTTCATTTCCCAAACCAAGTAAATCAAGGAAATGTTAAAGAAGTTCAAAATAAAATATTGTAAACCCGTGAGTACTCTTATGGTTACCGGTTTCAAGTTGAGAAAATATGATGAATATAAAGAAGTGGATCAAAGGCTCTATAGATCAATGATTGGTAGTATACTCTATGTGAAAACTTTAAGAACATATGTAATGCAAGCAGTTGGGCCAGTCACAATATTTCAAGTGGCACCAAAGGAAACCCATGTTCTAGCAGTGAACAGGATCTTAGGATGTCTTAAAGGAACAACGAATTTTGGGCTATGGGATCTGAAAGGAAATGAGTTAACTCTTGTCGCCTACACGGATGCAGATTGGGAAGGAAGTATGGATGACAAAATAAGTACAAGTGTAGTATATTTCTACTTAGGTGTCTGCTTAGTGTCCTGGTTGAGAAAAAATAAATCTCCAGTATCCTTATAAACAACATAAGTAGAATATATCATGGTAGCATCATGTTGTACTCATATTATATGGATGTAGGAAACCCTGCAAGACATACAAGTAAGATATGATGATCCTATTCTTATACTATGTGATAACACCAATGCTATAAACATCTCTAAGAATTTAGTGATGCATTCCAAGAACAAACATATTCCTACTAAGTTACACTTTCTATGCGAACAAGTCACAGAAAATAATATCAAGTTGGAGTACATTGGGACAAAAGAACATATTGTAGACATCTTCATAAAGCCTCTTCCCAGGGAGAATTTTGAGCATATTCGACATGAAATGGGAGTAATTTATGCTCCAAATTGATTCCCATAATCTTCTGTAAGAAAAAAATAGGAATACTATCAGGGGGAGTTACCCTTTTCCATTGATGTCAAAGGGGGAGAGAAAAATAGTAAAACTAGAAGCCTAAACATAGGGGGAGTAAACATGAAGAAAATAGGACAATGCAATTATTGGGATCAAAACAAAAAGATAGGGGGAGAACGATTGTTTTACTAAGTTTCCATCAATGCCAAAGGGGGATATTTTTGTAAAATTGGTTATCATTGATGCCAACCTTAGAAGAAGCCCTAAATAAAATCCTAGAACCCATAAAAGTGATGATGATGTGTCCACTTAAACAAGACTTGAAGAGTCTTGAAGAAGCCTTGATATAACCATATATAACTCCAAAATGGTCCCCTTATGGCATAGCTTTTAAGCATGGCCCTCATGGGATAATATAAAATGTGGTTGTTTCCACATGCCCACTTTGAGTTGTACACAAATTAATCCTTGAAGGAGCCTTGAAGAATCCCTAAAACCATGTGAAGAAGCTCCTAAAGTCAAGTAAAGAAGCCCTAAAAACCAAGAGAATAAGACCCCAAATCCAATTGAATAATACCCTAAATCCAACATAAGAATCCCCTAAAGCTAAGAGAAGAACACCCTAAATAAAAGTAAAGAATCCCCTAAGGTCAACCATCCTTAAGGAAGAGGTGTGACCCAAAAGTTGTGACCCTTGGTCACACCCCCTCATGTGGAGAAGAAACATATAAATAAGAGGAGCCTCATTTGGAATTTTGAATTTGGATTACACAAATTAAAACTACCGAAGGAAGAGGAGTGAATTTTATCCTAGAGGAGTGAATTTCCAAGAGGAGATGAAGTGAATAAGGATAGAATTCCAAGGGAAGATGAAGTCTTCTGATGATTTGTTCTAAGGTTTTTCTTTGAAGGTCATCTTGGCATTTTCGATATAAATTTTTTATAGAAGGAATAAGATAGAGAAACTTGGAGGTGTTTCATAAGATATAGAAAAGACTATTGGGTATGAATTTTAGGTCTTGACTCATTACAAGTTTGGTGTTATACTCAGTGGAAGTTGAGGTTTTTAAAACTAGGGTTTTCTTCCTCAAAATGAGACATCTTATCATTTTCACTATAAATTGTTTTCGAGGATGATTCAAGGAAAAAAACTTGGAGGAATTTTAGATAAGATATCAAATAATATTTGGTTCAAGTTTTAGATATTTATTTATTACAGGTATGGAGGTATACTTGTTGGAAGTTAGGGTTTGTGACTAATCTAAAAACTATTCCCAAATAGGTGTTCGAGATAAAATGGTTATATCTGAATCTTGGTAGATCCAAATTGAATTCTACTTGTTGCATTATAATGAGAACGAATCCTAATATTTTAGGTCCAAGTTGTAGAATCAGAAATGGAAAATTGAGCTCATGGTGAATTTTACAAGTTTGTAGATTTGATGTATAGTTCTAAATTGTTTTGTATCCAGATATAAGAATTAATTTTGGGATTGTTTTGAAGGTTGATTTGATCATGTATCATCATTTAAAATATTCCAAGGGTATTGGTGTCTCCTTCCAGTAGGTGCTGCAAAAGGCAGGGAGTGGGTGCTTCCTTCAAGTTGTTTCTTGTAAAATTTTGAAACTACTTAAGAAAATCTTGCATGGTTTTCTCCTAGTTGGGTTTCCATGTAAAACTATGTGTGCAATGTGTATGATTTTATGTGATGATGAATGACATGATTAATAGTTAATTTTTATGTAGTTCTTGAAGGTTAAATTTTTTGAAATAACTCTATACTAATTCACACCTCCTCTAATTATTCTTTAATATTCTAACACATTATGAGTCTTTGGTTCTGCCATTTGGACTTACCAATGCACCTTCAACATTTCAAAGCTTGATGAATTCTATTTTCAATCCCTTCCTTAGAAAATTTATGTTAGTATTTTTTTATGACACTAATCTATATCAAATATTGGGAAGAAGTTGTACAATATGTTGATAGAGTATTAAAACTATTGGAAGACCAACAAATTTATGCAAATCCTTCCAAGTGTGCCTTTAGCATTCAAGAAGTGGAATATTTGGGTCATATTGTATCTCAATAAGGTGTAAATGTGGACCCTAAAAAAATTAAATCCATGAGGGAATGGCCAATTCCCAAGACCTTGAATAAACTTAGAGGATTCTTAGGATTGGAAGACTATTACTATAATTGTTTCAAGAACTATGGTAAAATAGCAACACCTAGAACAACATTATTAAATAATGAAGAATTTTCTTAGACTTAAGAAGAAACCAAATATTTTGAAAAATTTAAGAAGGCTATGTGTACAACTCCCATCTTGGCCACACCTAACTTTACAAAATCATTTATTGTGGAGTTTGATGCCTTGGGCCATGGAGTTGGTGCAATTTTAATGCAAGAAGGAATGCTTGTTTCCTTTGAAAGAAGCCAACTTAAAGGAAAAAATTTTATCCAAACCTATTTATGAAAAAGAAATGTTGTCCATACTACATGTAGTTTAGAAATGGTGCCCTTACCTAATAGGAAGACACTTAAAAGTAAAAAGAAAAATCATGATATTTTGAAATACTTCTTGGAGAAATGATTATCTTCAGAAGAGAAAAAAAAATGGGTTACAAAGATGTTGGGTTATGACTTTGAAATTATCTATAAAAAAAGAAAACATAATGTTGTGGAAGATTCCCTTTCAAGGAAAAAAGAAGAAACAAAAGATTCATTATGTGCTATTTCTATTTTATAATCTGATTGGGTGGAAGAATCAAGGATAGAATGGAAGCAAGATCAAGAGGTATGAAAGATCGTTCAACAACTATATGAGGACCCCAATTCAATAAATAATTTTTTATGGAAGAATGATTTCCTATGGTATCATGATTGCTTATATTTATGTAAGAATCCCCAACTCAAACAAAAAGTATTGCTAGAATTGCACACTTCTCCTAGTATAGGAGGACATTCAGGGTTCTTGAAAAAATATCATTGGATCAAGAAGGATTTCTTCTATGAAGGTCTTAAAAATGATGTTCAAAATTTTGTGTCTGAATGTTTGTTCTTCCAATAGAATAAGGGAGAGACAATCAATACTCTGGGTATTTTAGAACCATTATCTATACGAAGTCAACGTTGGGAAGAATTTTCAATGGATATTATTATAGTTTTACCCAAATAAAAAAGAAATATGGTCATAATGGTAGTAGTGGATCGACTGATAAAGTATTCCCATTTTCTCTCTCTTTCTCGTCCTTTTAAAGTAAGTACAGTAGTTGCAACATTCATGGAGACAATTCAAAAGTTACATGGAGTCCCCAAGATTATTGTAAGTGACAAAGATCCAATTTTCATAGGAAATTTTTGGACTGAATTTTTTTCTTGTTTGGGTACTCAATTGTCTCACAACTCATCTTACCACCCTCAATCCAATGGGAAAACTGTGATTGTGAATAAATGTATATAAGGATATATTTGTTGCTTTGAATCCAATAAACAGACACAATGGGTCAAGTGGTTTCCCTTGGCAAAATGGTGGTATAACACATCCTTCCATACTTAATAAAAAATGTCCCCATTTCTAGCACTTAATGGATATCATCCTCCATCCATTATATCACCCTTGAAGGGGAATACAAAAGTTCAAGTAGTGGAGGATCACATAGGGAACCAACAAGAGTTCCTCAAACAATTGAAGTAAAACTTGGTTATGTCACAAAATAGGATGAAACAAGTAGATCGACATTACAGTGAATGGGAATTTGAAGTGGGGGATTGTATATTTCTGATGCTACAACCATAGAAACAGATATCCCTCAAGAGAAAAAAAAGGACAATAAATTATCACTCAAATATTATGGCCCCTATAAGGTTTTGCAAAGGATTGGAAGTATGTCTTACAAATTGGAGTTTGCTCCATATTCAGGTGTACTATAGAAATTTCAATACAAATTATGTATTGATTGGATTCTCCTGATCTAACAATTATATGCCACTATTAAATACATAATCTCTTCTACAAATATTCTTGCGGAATTTAAAACATGATCGCCAATTGCAATATCAAGAAGAAAGATCAATCGCACATAACACGGATGTTTTTTCGGCAAAGCATAAAGATAAAAACCCCACTATAATATAGTATGTATATCATGGATCATGAAACAATCTCATACAAAACTCTAATCCAAGAGTTATCAGTACAATAAAATCATCTCACACTATCATACAAAAAACAACAAATACATGTGCCAATTCTTTACCTCCAGACATCATACCTCCTCTACGCAATCCCTCCTAATGGAAAACCTGCAAATGAATTTGAATTCTTCTTGCCTAGGTTGCACATTGTTCATGGGCACATCCAATATGTGTGTGATTGCATGAGTGCACTTGACTCAAATCAAAACTAATAGCCAAACTATCCCTTTCACATGTTATCTCAATTGGGTCTCCACTGGATCTGACATGCATGTAGTTAACAATGGTAAATCTTCAGTTGCATGTGAGATCACTGATTGTGAATTAATTAATAATTAATTCATTGAACT
>JASDQU010270567.1:1726-15363 GCA_032191745.1 Picea mariana
TCTATACTCCTATGACCTAAACTGATCGTAGCCACAAAGAATACACAGTGGATCTATGAGATGACAAGACATAGCCACAACCAATACAAAGTGGATCTATGTAACAATATATGTGTTATTGTTCAAATGAAACTCCTTGACAACCTGGGAAAATTAAATATAAGAGTGATGACTCAACACAGGGTATTCTTACCGATCTCGGTGTAGTACGAATCTAACCATGTGGATAGATGTCTTGATGTCAAACATGGAAGAAACCACTTGATTACCGGTCAATGATGTAAACCGTTAACAAGCACGAGGGAAATCACCATTGATGTCAATGATTCCAAAGGTACCCTAGTACATTCCAATGAATGTGAATAGAGGAGCTGAAGTCTAACATTCGTGGAATCATCCAATCAAAGGTCAATGATATAAACCCACTTTCGAATGCGAGGAGGCCTGCCATTGAGGCATGCAGGTCCTAAGGTACTAACTGGTTTCTAAGTCTAGTTCCCAGATAATGTGTTGAAGTCTACAGGATTAGACTCGTCGCAGGAGGGCCTTGATGTATCCCCCATCAACGACACAAAATTGAAACAAAAATGTAAATTGGTAGATCAAATGAACATGGAATGACATGGTTATTTAAACAAGATATTTGTGATGGCTGACTCTTGAGGTGGATACTTCCCTTGAACACTAAGGCACAACAACAGAAACATGACATGGACCAAAACATGATGATGCAGTGGATACTGTGACTTTCGTCGGGTGACCCAAAGGAGTAAGAAAAACTCAGAGGATTGGTTCAATGCAGAGGTTTAGCGGATTTATATGTGTGCAAAGATAAAGTGTCTTGTTCAAGGGTGACTCTAAGAGTTACTAGTAATGTTCTAAAAAACTGCTAGGCTTGCTTCCTTCAATTTTTTCCCCATCCAGATAGATGACTACCTCTTTGTAATTTAATGAGCTTGAGGAGGGTAACACATGCTCGATATAACTCACCTTTGGTAAGTCCCTCTTCCTTTGTTTAACGAACTGGAAGAAGTAAGGGTTCCGTCCCATATGGGCCCTTCAATGTACGATTGTTTAACGAGTCTAGAGAAGGTAAACTCAGTGGTTTTTCATATTTAGAGAGTTTGAAAAAGAACTTAAAGACGACTCCATTGTTGTCCTTTTTTATAATGTTATTATCACGAGGCCAAAAAAGAGAATAATTGTCACTCGGAAGACGCCCTTTCAAACCTTTTAATGAGTGGGAAAGGAAGCAAGATCACTCGACAATCTTTTCACGTTTAGAGAGTCTGAAAAAAGATTAAAAAAGACTCTAGGGGGTTCCTTTTTTGTATATCCATGTGAGCTCGAAAAGAGATTAAAGGTTGCTCGATTACATTCTCATGTTTTTATGAGCATGAGAAAGAACAAAGACTAAGCTTGGTACTCTGCCCCCAGCTTGAAAGTTAGTGGCTTGGCTCTAGAATGATCATCAAAGGCTGGAGATATGCCCCCCAAGCTTCAATTCATTCACTGAATTTGAGGTTGTCACCTATTCCTGTACTAGATGGAGAAAAAGGATACAAGTGGATTAAATGAAGGTGAAAATACGAGACCTAACGAAAGACTCGACTCGACATCTATGAGATTTGGTGAAATATTCGACCTGATGGAAGAGGTAACTGTTTCATTTTTTAATGAGCTTGCCATAGGAAAAGAACTATGCTCAAGGCTTCGGGTTCAATCCCCAGATTTTTGTTTCATTTTTGAATGATCTTGATACAAATATGTAAACTATGCTCAAGACCTCTGTTTCATTTTTTAACGATCTTGCTACAGAGAGGAAAAACTATGCTCGTGGCTTCTTCTTGATCATGGCTTCCAAGAGGATAATGCTATGGAAGGATACCATGTCAAGGGACAAAACTCGGTCATGGCTTCCAAGAGATATTCACTGGATGGAAGAAAAATTCTCTGGAAGGAACACATGTCGAGGGTCTCGACAGGGGTAAGAAGATCAGGCTCCAATACCCTACCGAAGAGATCACCATGTCAACTACTGGATCTAAATCATCAGAATTTGAATTCATGGGAGACAATGCCACATAATTAACATGTGGCAGGGGCGATACTATCTGCATATAAGAACCATTTAGGGAGGTAATCCAATCAGGACCAATGAATGAAAGTTGATCAATGGTCACAATTCTTCCATTGTGAGGGAAAGATATCACATAGAAAAGAGTGGATACAATAGCTTTCATGGCATAGACATAATCCTGCCTAAGGAGTAAAGTGAAATCCAAGGGGTATCGGACTACCATGACATCAATAAAGATAGTTTTCCCTCCCAAAGTTACAATAAACTGAGGAAGGGTCACTAATGGTTGGTTGGTTCTTCCGTTAAAATCTAACAGATTCTGTGTAACTGGTGCAAGCTGAGGACAACCCAAAGCATGCCAAGCAACAGAAGACAAAATACTAATGGACACACCTTCATCTATCAGCGTTTGAGGCACATCGCGACCACAAAACTATACTGTAATCTAGAAAGGAATGTGAGAGGGAAGACGAGGTCCAGTTAGCGCACCCCAATCAAAAAGGATGGCCTCATTACTTAGAGTGGGTTTCACAGGAGAAGGAGGAATGCCCTCCGACATGGTAGATTCTATATCAATGAGAAAAACGTGGGCAGTATTGGGTTTACTCTCTAGAGGGAGAGTAGGATCGACCAATGGTGGACTTGGATCGACCACTTTGGCATGCTTCAAAGGAAGAGTGGGATTGACTGATGATGTAACCAGAGCAACCACTTTGGCACCCTTCGGATGAAGGGTGGGACTAACCAAGGAAGGGACTGGATCAATCACTTTGGCACTCCTTAATGGAAGAGTGGGATTGATCGATGATGTAGCCGGAGCAACCACTTTGGTACTCTTTGGATGAAGGGTGGGACTGACCGAGGAAGGGACTAGATCAATAACTTTGGCACTTGTCAAGGGAGGCGTGGGATCGACAGATGGTGGAACGAGATCGACCACTTTGGTGTCACCCTCTAACGGGAGAGTGGGATCGACCAAGGATGAAAACAGATCGACCACTTGGGTTACACTCTTTTGATGAAGAGTGGGGCTGATTGATGATAGAATTGGATCAACTACTTGGGTTTGTGGGTCAATCGAGGAGGAAACTAGATTGACCATTTGATCAACTAAACTAACCAGGGATGGAATAGGATTGACCATCCCATCAACTAATGATGGGTCGGGGGAAATCTTACGATAACATTTTGGAAGTTGAAGTTTTTTCAAAAGAGAATAAGCCTCATCCATACGAGGACAAAGGTGAGAGTAATGATCACCTTTACATAACATGTAAGGGAACTTGACAATTTTCTTCTTCTTACAAACCTTAACATCACTAGTTGATGGGGTATCATCAGCATGAATGGAAGAGGATGATGACATGAAGGACTTCATTTCTAAGACCTTGGGAACACTAGGGAAATCCCTCAGAAAATGGTCACCCTTACAAAGAATGGAAGGGAATTTACGTTTAAGATTCTTTATTTTAATCTTGTTGACCTCATCAACATTCCTAGTACTATTAACGGTAACTGGTTGCTTAGATCCAACATCTGATGTTGTTGGGGCCTTGGTCCTTTTCAGGCTCTTCTTCTTCTTCTCTTTCTATTTCTTCTTCTTTTGATCAACCTGACTACTTTCTTTAGAGCTTTCACTAGGCAAAGAAAGAGAAAGAGAAGGAGACTTAATGGGTGAAGAAGGCAAAAAGTTGACATGAGGTTGATGTGTGGGTGGTGTACTAACATCTAAAGTATTAGATGCAGTTGAAACGTTGGGAGGATTTGAGATCACTGGAGTGGGGAACAACCAAACTGGTAATCCAATGGTGAGTCCTGGAAGAGTTAGTGTGGAAATATACGGAGGAACAAAGTTTCCAAAAGAAGGAAAGGTGTAAGGTTCCCTGAGACAAGGGGTTTCTCCATTGGTACTCTCGAGATTCAATTCCATTAACACTAACTCGATGTAAGGTTTACTAAGTAACACAACAAACACAGGCTATGAATTTGCAAAGAAAACAATCAAACAAAACCTCCCCATAATGAAATCACTAGTTGGTGATGAAATCCAACATCACATGATCAAAATAGGAAGAGGCAGGGATAGAGTGGGTGGATCAGTTATGCTGGTGACCTACTTAATGGACTTATGCCTTGGTGCAAGCTTCCACGTAGTAATTGTGGATTTACCCTCCAAGGAGCCCAAGTGAGTTTGACCAATGTCTGTTCTAGGTACAGTGAGACTTCCCTTCATCGTCACCTTGTGTGGGACCCTAAAGATTATGGCTACTAAGGTCACCAATTTTCATTCAGCCCCTGGGTGGGTACAGTCGACAGTCCAGTCCAAACGTAAGGGTAGGGTATCTACCACAAAATCAACTTGAAAGGCTTCCACTCAACATTGTGGTTATACCTTCAAGCGACCCGCACAATACAATCCAACTACTACAATCAGTCAAACCACGGAGGGATAATCTTTGTAGCTCTCCCAAGTGTGACCTCCTGCGTAACCCCTGTGTGAGAGGGGGATCCCAGAAAGCCTATACGACAATTGGATTTCACTCTCCCTACCACAAAATACTAAGTTTGTTTGATAGCTTTGGAAAGTTATCCTTTCAACCTATTCCAAATCCCTACACCTTAAACTAATGTAGGTTTTCTAACAAAGATGTAAAAATTTTGATAAATTTTAGTTAAGCATTGATTTTAGTGGTTGTTGTTTACTTAGAGGTGTATGAGAGTGAATATTGATGATATTATGGCTCAGTTCCCAGAACATGCATAAGAAATGATAAGAATCCTTTTCTTTCAGTGAATGTCTATTTCAAGGGAATGAGAAGGATTTTCCTTTCACTTTCAAACACCAAGATGCAATGACCTCATGCAGTATTTCTCAATAAGGAATCCAATGCAATTCTACAATGTTTATATGTGACTGATAACCAGTAGATGTAAAGATTCCTATGCTAATCAGACTTCAAGAGTTGTGAGATTTAATAAATCTAGAAGTAAACTTCACATAAACCAAAAGAAACCCTTGTTGCGATCAAACAAGAGAAATAAAACAAAAAACTCAAAAAGAAAGAAAGCTTTAGACAAGATGACCTCAAAGATCAAATGGAAATGATACAAAAGATCTTTGAATCTCCTTACAAAGTTTTCACTCAATAAAATAAATGAGAAGAAAATGACCAATTGACTCTAAATCGTCAAGGACAAAGAGTTATTGCAAAGTAAGGATAAATATCAAAAAATCCAAACAAAAGATGATGAATCCTTAGAAGACAAAACATTAAAGGTTAAAACAAGGATGTACTAAGATGATAAGACTTTGAACAAGTGTGAAAAACAAAAATTGAACTTTAGATAATGAAACTTTAGAAGGTTTTGCACAAAAAAGGGGCAGCGCTCTGGTGTAAGGGACACCAGATCATTATAACACTCTGTGTAAGGCCAATAGGAAGCACCATCACTCTGATAACATGGGAAGGGGAGAACTGGTGTCTTAAAGTCCAGAAAAAAACTCAAAAAACCAAAAACTTAGTAAAATTTTGGCCTTCATAGTGTATGTGATGGAATAAGGTTTCAATCAACACATTCAATTAGACATACAGGATGAATAAGGTCTAAAAAAACAAAGGCTAAGACAATATATACGAGGAAAACCAAAACTGAAAGTTTCAATTAGTCCCCAGTGGAGTCGCCAATATTTGTTGAAGAGAAATCGCCTTGCAGACAAGTGGATTCTCTCAAGGTCCCTATACTCCTAAGACCAAGAAAGAAAGTGCTTAACATGGACACTGACTTCCTTTTAGATATAATCAAGCTAATGAATGAAAGAGAAAGAGAACGATATGTACCTTATGAATGATGTTTGTCCTTGCAAAGTCTAGGCTGAGCTTCGATCTTGAGCTCCTTGATAGGTCATGCAAAACAAACAAAGGTACAAAAGACTTCCTACTCTACTGAGATTAGCTCAAACATGGATCCATATACTGTAGACAAACTTATATGGAACAAGTACAAGTTTGAAAGAAACAGGCCAAGCATTGATTGTATTAATGAGAACAAAGTGTTACTTACAGCCATAGATGTAGTGCAATAGCTTCACCAAGCTCTCCTTGTCCATACCCTTGCTCAAATAACCCACACACAAGATGTTGGTGCTTCAAATTACATCTCCCTCATGATATCATAAGTTAGATGCTATTTCAATGTCTCTCTTCTTGTACTATATGTTTCCCATGAGATCATAGGTTTCATACCTCCAATCTTTCCTCTAATTTCACCATGAGAAGGCCTCTTTATATAAGCATGGAAAGACCCAACCGCTTGATAGATCTTTGGGATAAGTTGAGGATTTATGTCCTTCAGTTGAGGATCTTCCCTAAGATCATGCCTTGAGATCATATTCGAATCCAACCACCTTCAGATATTGAGGGGATCTTTCCCTCATTCTTCTCAACAAACCAAATTTCGCCCAGAAAAGGTAGTGCTCCCTCAAAAGGTTCACTGGAGAATTATAACTCTCCCCCAAAGAAGGTTAGGGAGAACCAATGCTCCCTGATAGTGTATAGGGGATCACTCCCCTCCAAAACCTATTTTTGAGTAGTTCTTTCAGTGGCAAAAGTTTTGTATTTCTAGTAGACTAATTCCTCCTCTTCAAAACTAGTATTTGAGGTGTCCTAAGTGTCCCTGTCATGTCGTTGGAGGCATGACATAGGAAAGAAGGCAGTGTGATGTTAGAAACACTTATAACACTTGTGGTCAAGACGTGATAGTTACGGACAAGATGTGACACTTACAACACTTGTAATGACGACACGTTCGACACTATCGAAGTGAGTAATTTTGAGGTGTAACAATATGAAAGGAAGTGTTATACCACCATTCTACCAAGGGTAACCATTTGAACCATTGTGTTTGTTTATCAGAGAAAAATCAAGGAAGGTAGCCTTCCAGACATTTGTTCACTATCTCGGTTTGTCCATCAGATTGAGGATGATAGGATGAGCTATGAGCCAATCGAGTACCCAAACAAGAAAATAATTCTATCCAAAAATGTCTAGTGAAGATGGGATCTCTGTCACTTACAATAATCTCTAGGCTTCCATGTAGCTTTTGAACTATCTCCTTGAATGCAGTGGCAACTATACTAGCTTTGAAGGGATGAGAGAGTGCAAAAAAGTGTGCGTACTTGGTCAGTCTATCAACAATCACCATGATGACACTCTTTCCTTCAAGCTTTGGTAACCCTGTGATGAAATCCATGGAAACCTCCTCCCAGTGTTGACTTGGGATGGATAATGGTTGTAAAAGACCTAGGGTCTTAATTGTTTCCACCTTATTTTGTTGGAAAACCAAACATTCTGCCACAAAACTTTGAACATCAGTGTTAAGGCCATCCCAAAACAAATACTTCTTGACTCTATGGTAAGTTTTCAAAAATCTTGAGTGCCCTCCTATTAGAGAGGTGTGAAATTCCAATAGTACCTTTTGTTTGAGTTGGGAGTTCTTACATAAATATGAGGGATCTTTGTACCATAGTGAGTCATTTTTCCATGTAAATGTATCTGATGCACTGGAATCCTACTACAACCTTTGAATGAGAGTCCACACTTTTTATTCATTATTCAATTCATCCCTTGCTTCTATTATCCAATCAGGTTGGATGATCGAGATAACATAGAGAAAGGACTCAACATCTTCATCCTTTCTTGAGAGTGCATCTGCCACAACATTTTTCTTTCCCTTTTTATATACGATTTCAAAATCATAACCCAATATCTTGGTTACCCATTTTTGTCCTTCTAAAGATAGTCTTTGTTCCAAGAAGTATTTAAGACTATCATGGTCTGTTTTGACCTTGAATTGCCTGCCTATTAGGTAAGGACACCATTTCTTCAATGCATTTAGTATTACCATCATTTCCTTCTCATAAATGGGTTTGTGTAAGTCCTTTCCCTTGAGTGGTCGACTTTCAAAAGCAAGGGACCTTCCTTCTTGCATTAGGACAACACCAATTCAATTTCTCGAGGCATCACATTCCATAATAAAGGTTTTTGTGAAGTCTAGAGTGGTCAGGACAAGAGATTTACACATCACCTCTTTAAGTTGTTCAAACCATTTAGTTTCCTCTAGAGTCCATGAAAATGCATCCTTCTTAGTTAGTGTCATTAAAGGCGCTGCTATTCTTCCATGGTTTCGAATAAACTTGTGGTAGTAACCTGTCAAACCCAAAAATCCATTAAGATTATTCAATGTTTTGGGAATCGGCTAGTCCATCATGGCCTCAATCTTGTTAGGGTCTACCTTTACACCTTCATGAGATACATTATGACCCAAATACTCTACCTCCTTTACTCCAAAGAAACATTTGGATGGTTTGGCATATAGTTGTTGCTCCGTTAGTATTTGTAGCACCTTGTCAACATGTCACACATGATCCTCCCAAGACTTGCTATAGATTAGTATATCATCAAAAAATACTAACACATGATTTCGAAGGAAGGGCTTGAAAATGGAATTCATCAACTCTTGGAATGTGGAAGGTACATTTGTAAGGCCAAAAGGCATGACCAAAAATTCATAATGGCCTTCATGAGTTCGAAATGTTGTTTTGGGGATATCTTCTTCCTTTATTTTGATATGATGATACCCTGAACAAAGATCCAATTTTGTGAAATAGATTGCTCAATGTAGTTCATCTAACAATTCATCAATGATGGGAATGGGAAACTTATCTTTAATAGTGATATTGTTGAGGTCTCTATAATCTGAATACATACACCATGAGCTATCTTTCTTGAATACCATTACCACTGGTGCAGATTAAGAACTTTGGCTAGGTCTAATAATGCCAGCCTCTAACATTTCTTCAACCATGCACTCAATTTCACTCTTCTAGACGTAAGGGTATCTGTATGGCCTGATGTTAGGAGGAACACTCCCAGGAATTAGGTGAATTTCATGATCACGATTTCGAGTGGGTGGAATACCTTTGGGAATATCTTCAAATAATTTGGAATGCTTATCAATGATCCTTTGGAGATCTTGAGGAATATGTCAGGCTGCTATATTAAAGATTTTAATGACTTGAAAACACTGAATTGTCAAACCAGGCTAAGTAAACTTAGAGCTACTACACTGTATGTGCTGGTAAGATTCTAATCCCTATCTAAAGACTATTCTTAGAAGAAAACACAGACTCACTCTTAGAAACTGAATCTTAATGACTATCTTAAAACTTATCATCTCCTATTTAATTCATCAACAGCAAACAGTCCTATGCTCAAGTGAAGGTACTTCTATTTCTACTCTAATGTTATTTCACAAGACTATCTACCACTATCTTTAATCATATATCATCACTATTTCTATCTAAGCCATAACAGAAAGATTATTTCCTAAAATTCTTTTAATCTAAACATAAAAAATAAATCTAAATCTATGGTGCAGGAAAAATAAAGAAATATCCTACTTACCCTACTGGTACTGGAAGCTTCCTCTAATTCAATTGCAACCTAACTATCCTAATCAAAACAAAGTAAATTCAAACTCTAAGTTACGTTCAGATTGAAGACTGGAAACAAAGCAAACCTAGTTCATGCTCTAAACTCTACAGGAATCAACCATTCTTTCAACACTCATCAATGTAGAAGATATTAATATGCTGGAAACGATATAGTTGAAGAATAATTAAGCAAGAATCTGAACAAGTTAATTCCCAAACTCTAAGCTAACATGCATGAAAATACTAAACTACTAAAATAAACTAAATCTAAGACAAAGAAAAGTAGCGACTTGAACCTATTGGCGGGCCCAACCAAGAGGTGCAATCGTCGAAAGGAACAACCAGAACTGATTAGATCATTCTACGCAAACACTATTCATGCTTCACGCTCCATTTACTCAGAAAAAATAACTCAAATCGTATGACAGTAAAGTAACATAACGCAAAGGCAGATTGTATTCAGAAATGTGTATCATAACATAACATAACCCAACGTTTCTTAGGAGTGATCCTCTATTTATATAGATCCTCCTCAAAAATAGTTTAAATCAAAAATACATTAATTCAAACGGATCCCAGATCCGAAAATAACTCGAAATCAGTTAAAAAATGGTCTTCACATCTTCGTGACACACAGTGTCACGAAGTGTGAGTCATGAAGTATTAACAACTCAGTTCTATAATTTCACCTTGAATCAACATATGAGTGATGACTCCATCTATCATGTAAATCACACTGTCTCCCACTCTGGCCATAACGTGCGGATATTTAGCAGCTTCGTTGGTATCTCCACGGGGTGCGAGATGGTACCTGGTACTGGCAAATCCTGTTCAAATAGAAATAGTAGTTAACTCATGCCACATTAGTTTCAATATTAATTTAAAGTATCAAAATACATAAAAATAAATTGAAACGTAAGAATACCTTGAGTAGCCCACTTAGTTGTAAAAAAGGGGTCACATGTGTCATAACAAGGCCAGAAGGTAGTGGTACTGGGTATGGAAATGGAGGTCTTTGTGATATAATATAGGCAAAAACATGGTCAAAACTGGAGACCAACATGCCCCCAAACTGAAGTCTTTGCCTGTCCTCAGGCAACAAAAAAATCAAAGACTGATAGCAATCAGAGCGTTGCAGCAGCTGCAACCAACATTTGTAACCTCTCCTATTTCTTCATATTTCTGATTTCTTTCTTGAGGACTCGGTTGATTATAATATTCTTTCTGGCAGTCTTCTGTAGTTTCCTGTTCCTTTGGAAAAGACCCTTATTCTTCTGTTTTAATCTTTCAGCTTTAGACAAGAGATGAGTTACCCTGACTTTCATGAGTTCATTCTTTGTTTTGATATGTCTATCCAATACAGTGTACTCATGCAGCTTTTCTTTCAACCTGTTATTCCTGCTTTCTAATCTGGCTACCATTGGTCTCAAGGATTTACTGGACGAAATTTCACAGTAGGTTTCAAATGTTTTATCTTGTCCTGGTTGTGGTTGAGGACTAGATGCATGAGTGAACTCGTCTGGACTTTGAGCAGGGGTGTCAACTGGATTGGAATTATGATCTGGACTGAGTTCAGGAGTGAACTCATCTGGACTTCGTTCATAGGTGTCAACTGGATCAGAATTGTCAACTGGGCTAGGTTCAAGAGTGAACTCACTTTGTATCCGAGAAGGGGTATCTGTTGGTACCTGAATTGGCTCATTCTGCTCAATTCCTTTGGGCACAATAGCATGCCGATCCACTTTACGGACTTTTCGAATTAATTGGGAAAGAGTCCAAGTCATTTCAGAGGGCTCTGGAGCCTCCTCATTATCATCTACACTTTTTAACCTCTCCTGTGATGGGTAACTGGGCACAGAGTTATCCATATCTGACAATGTGCTTTTACATTTTCATTTTGGATTTCTCCTAGGTTTGTCAATCAACTCTGCTAGTTCTTCCACGTCAATAATGTTCACAGCAGCTAGGGAAGAATTCAGAATTTCAACATGTACCTCTGTAGGAGTAGTGTTCTTCACAGTTTCATTATTGGTTTCCACTCCATCAAACCCATGAGCATCAAATGAATGTTTTGAATCAGGGTCTCCAGCACTGGCTTCAATTGTGCTATCGGGTATGTTCTTAGGGTCAGCACAGACTTTGGTTGGAGTTTTAACCCTCTTTTTCCTAGATTTCAACTTCCTCAAAGGGGGAGTAGGCTTAACACTTCTATCTTTAGACTTGGCAGAGGCTAGGGTTTTTACAGTGAACATATCCCAAGTTTCTTGCTTCTTGGACAGTGCAGACTTAATCAATATTTTAACAAGACCAAAATGAAATAGACTTCCTCGAAAATATTTGGCCTTTCGGACCTGTTCAACCATTTTCTTTAAACTTTTCAACAGAAAGAAGGGTATGTTCAACAGATGATTACCTTTGAAGTGTAACAGGAGTCGGGCATGGCAGGGAAATACGATTGTATACCGTCCTTCACACGTGAGGTAATGTTGGAGGATGGCTAACAACTGAGCCCACTGTGGTTCTAACCATGACCGCGATGTCCCCTCTGACCACTGTGTTTCCCGGTACTGTGGTTTCAAAAGCTGCATGCAGAGCTGCTTGTCAACAGGCTAACCCTTTGTCCATCTCTGACCAGTGGTGGGAAGTTGAATTGCTTCTGAAATGAATTTCTCCATGACTTCAAAATCGAGCTCGCCCACTTTAGCGAACCCACCCTAAAAATGCAGAGAAAACGGAAGCCCAATTGCATCATTATATCCATCGAATTTCTTTAGAAATGGCTCCCATCCTACTTTCTTAAAAATATCTCTGGTTGCCTCATACTTCGGAAGGGCCTCTAAGTCTGCATATGTCTCCGGTTGATGGCGATTTGTCACCATGGTTCCACTTGATATCATGGGGAAGGTCTATAGGTGAGCAGCGAAATTTGGATGAGGGTGACGAAGGAAGAGAATGTGATGAAGGATGTAGTCGGGAGAAAAATCATAGGAGAACATTTGAATTGTCGTGGGGATCGATGATGTGTAGGAAAATGATGATAGCCGTACATGAGTGCAGAGTGTTATCATATACGAGTCATGTCGGACTCAGCTCCGATAATGTTGTTCATTTTCATGATATGAAATGTTGAGGTGGGTTGGTTCATTAGGTACAGGTCATGGGTATGATGAAACATTATGGAGTAAACAAGGCATTCTTTGTTCAAACTATTAATCTGTAAATTAATACAGTAAATCAACATGAAGTAAGCATACCTGAGTTAAATTACCTATCCCCTTTGTTATGCAAGTCTTGATGTAGAATTTTTCTTTTGAAGTCAAGTTTGGATCTGAAGGGCGCGAAAATTGTAATTGATCTTGTATTTCTGATGACCACTATAGCTGATGAACTCTGTGCTGGTACTGACTGGTACTGATGAAACAATCAGGAATCTGCAGAGAAATTTGAACCAATAATATCCTGATGAGAAAAACTTCCTGCTTATAACAACAAATTATCTGATGATGATCCCTGGACCTGGCTTTTGTTCTGTCATGAAAAAGATCAACTGAAATCATGTCTTCAACAACTTCAAAGCTCTAACTCATGGTACACTTCTGATTTATGTGAATGAATGTTCTGGAGTCGAACACAAACAGAAATCATTGGATTACCGGCCATTAATGAATGTCGTTAACCGATGCGAGATGACCCACCAGTGATGTCAATGGGCCTCAAGGTACCTACAACACATCCTAACAGGTATGAATAGAGGTGTTGGTGTCGAGTCACCTGTAGGATCTATCAACCAAGAGACATTGGTGTATTCCTAGGGTTATTAGCAAGGACATCTGCCATTGAGGCATGCAGAGTCTAGGGTGCTAAATAATCTCTAATCTCTGCTCCAGATAAGGTGTTGATTTCGATGGAGTGAGATTTGTTGGAAGGTCGACCTTAACGTAATCCACATCATCCAACGCGAGTGTAGATAGAAATCTTGTAGACATAATTTTTGGAACAGTAATCACTTACTTGTGGATTTTATGAGCCCAAGTTAGTACATTCTCATTGCTTCCTCATGTTTGG
>JASDQU010270570.1:0-15444 GCA_032191745.1 Picea mariana
GAAATCAATGAATTTGTTGGGACTTCATGTTTTATAATTGATGTTGAGGTGGAACTGCTGCAAATATGTGGACCAATTTTGATGGCGGTCAGTATACAATTTACCTTGGGTCTGCATGAACTGTAGTGGCTTATGATCAGTGTGGATGATTGTTTCCTTCCCAAGAATGTAATGCCTCTAGCGGAGGTAGGATTTCACAATGGATTACATTTCTTTGTCGTAAGTAGGGTAGTTTCAAATGACATTTGATAGTGTCTCACTATGATAGGCCATGACATGGACGTACTGAGTGATGGCTACATGACCACATCATAGTCTAAAGCATCTGTGTCGATCTCAAAAGGTTGTTGTAGGTCAGTTAATGAACGCATTGGGGCAGAGCACAAGCATTACTTTAGTTCATCGAGCTATTTCTGTTGGGATAGGCCCCACACAAATTTTTCCTTACCACTACCCCTGGCTACAATATGGGAGAATCCCAACACGAACTTGTGATAGAAATTGGAAAGGCCTAAAAAGCTCTAAATCTCAGTGAGTGTGCTTGGTGTTGACCAGTCACAAATGATTTGGATGTTGGTTGGATCAACATGCACACCATGTGCATCAAGAATGTAGACTAGGTATTGGATTATGTCCATGTCGAAGGAGCATTTTCCAAGTTGGCATATAGCTTGTGCTGCCACAGAGTGTGCAAAACCTATTGAATATGATGCAAGTGTTATGCCCAAGTCTTGTTGTAGACAAGGAATTCTTCTTGATACACCATCAAAAAATAATTAGTAAAAGGTTGTAATATATTTTCCATCATCCTCATGAAAGTTGTTGGGGAATTTTTCAAACCAAAGGGCATTACCAACCATTAAAAAAGACCTTATTTTGACTTTAAGGAAGTTTTCCATACATTTGTCTATTCTAATGGGGCATGATGGTAGCCACACTTCAAATCAATCTTACTAAAGTATTTGGCTCACCTGAGATGATCAAGGAGATAGTATATTCGGGGAATAGGGTATCGGTTCCTGAGTGTAATTTTATTTAGGTCCCAAT
Organism: Picea mariana; assembly: GCA_032191745.1. Lineage (NCBI taxonomy): Eukaryota > Viridiplantae > Streptophyta > Pinopsida > Pinales > Pinaceae > Picea > Picea mariana. The sequence goes on from JASDQU010270570.1 coordinate 1,048, forward strand.
AATTAATGAAGAGACACCAAGTCATGTCTTTCTTCTACACCAACATGATTGATATTCCACAAGGAGATGAGTTGGGTCATATGTGCCCCTTGTGGAGAATTCTTGGATTTGACACTTGATGTCCTCATTTTCTAGCAGAGAGTGGAAATAGACTATCCCATTGGGTAGTAGTGTGCCGAGGGTCATATTGATGGGTTTCTTGACCTAACCGTGTAGAGGTACCCGAGTAGTTGATGTGAAGATGTCTTTGTATTCTTCCACAACCTTATCCACTTACTTATGCTGCGTGGAGAGGTCAGTCTCGAAGGCCATGGATGTGGCTGCAACCTTTCTCTCACTCTGAGAGAGAATCCAGAAGAAGACCAAATTCATGATATGAGAAATGACCTTCCTGCATTGCTTCACAGAGATCAAGGAAATAACACTAGGTGGGACTACCTAAGGAATCCTATACAATTTCCTCTTCAAAGTAATAATAACACTGTGAGTCCTAGACTCATATACAACATTCCATTTCCATAAATATGGTTGGCCCAAAATAAACTCACAAACTTCAAGGGGATAAACATCACAAAATACCTCATCCTTGAATGGCTTGATGGCATACAACAAACGACAATGTTGATGACTCAAAAATCGACTCCTTGAAGGAGTTTGTTGTGAGTGAGAAATCCCTCTATGGACTAGCACTTAGGGTTTTATTATGCATGCATAAAATACCTAAAGAATCCTACTTTCTAACCTCGTCCCGGACCTAATCCCCATTATTCTTAAGCAAATACATAGTTAAGAAGATCAAGTGAGCATACCTTATTTCGGGCGTTTGATATCGATCATTCTTCATGCTTGATCTCTCTTTGACTGCAGCTCTCCTCCCAAGGCTGACCTACATTCACAAAAGACAAACAAAGAACTCCACATGCATTTGATATATAGATTAATGGGTTAGAGATTTAATCAATATGTATGCAATAAACTATGAAAACCTCATATGGTGGGACGGGAAAAGTACTTCTTTATTATTAACCTCAACAAATCAACTTACAATGATGAAGCCAGCCATTGCTCCATGAACCTGGTCCTGGCCTCCTCTTCAACTGTCCTCCAACTTCTTTTCTCTATATTTCTCTTTGCACAAGGATGGCTAAAGGGTTGGGACAAAGGGAATGAACAATCGGGTATAGTTTCTTTGCTATGATTCTCCTCTTCCGAATGGGATCCCTAACCCTTCCTTTATAGGCTAGAAGAATCTAAGTATTTGGTCGAACCCTCGGCCATGCATGGCTGAAAGGTTTAATTAACTCACCCAAAGATGTGTGTTCCGTCAACAAATTTCCTTTTCTCATGCTTTTGTAGGTACACACGGGCTGTCTTGGGTCAACTAGCGTGTACACACATTCAGTAATGGAGCAGGATGCGTGGGCCTTTATGAAAGGTGTTTTTAAGAAGAGTTGTTTAGTAGTGTTTTGGAGAAAAAGGAATCTTAGATGGCCTGATGCTAGGTAAGCATGTCTGGTGCAAATTAATGTTATAACATATGCCCCCTAATGTGTGAGGCAAGAAGAGCATTTGATGGCCGAAATGCATTAACAATATTCACCAATGTGCCGAACAAGTGAGCCCGGGGACCAAAAATCGGTAGGTGTCGTCTGGAAAAATATCAATTGTCTCACCGAGGTGGGCATACCCATGCTCGAGATAAAATAAAATCATGGCTACCAATCAAACACATTGTAGATCCATGTCATAAAACTATATAAAGTGTAGCCACGAACAATACACAACGGAGCTATATCTTGAAATAAAAAAGATATATGTGTAGAGTATCCATCTTCTTAGAAGTTTCTAAGGCCTGATGGCTAGAGATGAGGTCTTCAGAGCTTGAGCAACAACTTCAAAATCTTTAAAACTTGGGTAGGAGTGTAATATGAGTGTACCACTTCACTACCCATAGGTCTTCGATGGCTCGTCAGTCATGGACTAGAGAATCTTGATGATCAGACTGAAGGCTTCACTGATTTCGAACAAAGACTTGATTGGACATTCAGGATGGCTGGGTATGAGGGAAAGAGACAAACTGCAGAGGGGCCGACTCAGGTTTGGTGAAAAATTCCCTTGGACAACAACACGATAAATGAAGAGACTCAAGAAACATGGAATTAACATAAGTTTACGAGGTAGGAGGCAACACAAACTCTCCATATGTTTGGAAGAATAACCAAATGGAGGAGGACACAACTCTATGTAGCGAGAACAACTTCCTAAGGTCGTATTAAATACCAGAGTTTGACGAACAAACAGATAGATGTGCTTTATCCAAGGGCGAATCATTATGCTGCCAATAAAGAAAATACTTTTCCCTTCCTCTTTTTGGGGTATATTTGATTTTTTTGTCTTTTTCAATAATTTTGGAAAAAGAATAAAAGAATGTTACGTTACAAAGGAGGATCGAGTGTTGCAAACATACTAGTTCCATGTGCACGAAACACAGGGATTCTTAGAGAAAAGAGACATATGCAATAAAAGGACACTCGAGAAAAATCCTCCAGGGGCCAAAGGTGTCAAGACACAGAGGTAAAGTGCTACAGAGCTTGCGTATAAGGCATGCTTCAGATGGTTCAGTTGAGAGAAACATGGAGTCGACATTAGGCCAAAGACGCGGGTATGAAAATGTGATTAATAAAACACACAATGGTAACATCCTTCGATGTAAGTTTAATGAGCCTAGAGAAGGTAAGCTCGATGGTTTTTCATATTTAGAGAGTTTGAAAAGAAAAACGTAAAAGGAGACTCCAATGGGGTACCTTTTTCGAATGTAGTCTAGTCGGTTCGAAAAAGGGGTAAATTAGCACTGAAAAGACGTCTATTCAAAACCATTTTAACAAGTGTGATAAAGATAAGATCACTCGACCATTTTTTCATTTTTAAGGAGTCTGAAAAAAGATTAACTATGGACTTCATCAGGGATGTTCTTCTTGACCATTTTAACGTGTGTGAAAGAATAAGGTCACTCGGTGATCTTTTCAATTTTAGGGAGTCTGAAAAGATCTTAACTATGGACTCCGTGGGGGTTCCTTTTTCATACATTTAGTCCCTCAGGCTCGAAAAAGGGTTAAAATGATACCTCGGAGTACTCTTCTAGAGAACTGAAGTTCCTTAGAGTATACCTTTGTTCGTACAGTTGGTTGTTCGAATCAGAAAAGGGGTAAACTACCGTCGGACAGACGTGACTTTAAATTTCAGTTTAATGAATGTGAAAGGCCACAAGATCGCTTGACAATCTTTTCATGCTTAGAGGGTCTGAAAAGGGCTTAAAAGAAGACCCATTATGTATTTTGGGAGTCCCGAGGGTGAGGTCAAGAGTGAAAAGGAATCATTTAAATGAGGCTCAAAATCATAATCAGGAAAAACAACAAGGACTCCCAGGCCTATAGTGATTAGAGATAGCATGGACACCCTGATGCAACCACGATCTACCTAGGGCATCCATGTTCCGGTAAGCTCTACCACTAACTCATGACACTTCAAAAGAAGCAATGATAGTTCTATGTCGCAACCTAATGGGATTGATCCTATGGCAAAGGGATAAAGACAATGAGATACAAAAGTTAGGGTGGAAACCTAACCTACATGCTCAAGTTGATCATCTGATATTTTTCCACGGACTGTCAAAAGTTACCCAAAACTCCAAAAAAATATGTCCTGATACCCAATCATACCCTTTGAATGCAACTTCTAAATCACTCTAAATGGTTTTGGGTTTAAAGAAAATGATAAGGGGGGCCAACAAGGTGACAAAAAGAGGCCAAAAAGTCTATAAATAGAAGCAGGAAACTCATTATCACCATTGTTGATTTGGAAATTGACTCTGGAGCAAAAAAACCCCTTTGATAAAAGTGGTGATTTCCGGAGCTACAGTGGACGAAACGACCATCTGTCTAGACCAAGTAAGTATAAAATTTCTCCTCTTGCAATTTAAATATTTATTTATGCTTTGGGTTTCAAGTTTTTGGGGGGCGTCGACCTTCAAAAGGTCGGCCCTAGGTCCATGCGGGATGTCCTATGACAGGCTGTGTGTACATTCGGGCAGAGTAAAAATTGCATGCGTGTACATGTGATTGTCATCATTACAGCCCGCATGAACCCCTTTATTGAATGAAAAAAAATTTAAAATTTAAAAAAAAAACAAGGGTTAACCCTCTTGAACTTGGGGTTTTGCAGGATGTATGTTCACTGGAGGGAAAGAGAGCATGAGGAGGTTAGTGAGTTGGTTGGGGAAGACGCCAATGCCATGGCTTCCTTAATGCAATGTGGGCTACTCAAGTTCTTTTTATGTCCGTTTATGTGGGCACAACCTAGGCTACTGAATGCCTTGGTTGATTATTGGCATCCTGATGTAGAGGCCTTTATGTTAGAGGGGTAGTCACTGGTGCCCACGATAGAAGACATATATTTTTTTACTGGTCTCTCCAGGAGAGGGGAACTAGTGAACTTCCATACATTTCCTTTGGGGCCTCATAACATATTGGAATTGATAGGACTTTATTGTGAGGCTAGTATAGACCGATCGAGCTCACAACTGCCTATAAGAAAGATTACTGAATTATCACTGCAGGTGATTGTGTTGCTTATTGGGCAGATGACTGGTTCTGTGGCTCTACATCAGGTGTCCTGTGCACAGATAAACTGTGCAGTCTAGTGCTTAAATGAACAAATATTTGACTGGAGCGCTACACTGCTAGATTGTATGAAGAGGTAGCTGAGAGATTGTCAGTCGTAGATGCATAGGAACTTCGAGTTTGGGACGATTCTATGCTCTTTCTTCTTTGAAAGAGTTCTGAGCTTCATTCCTTGAGTGGTGGTACAAGGACATCAGACCTCTCTTCCTGTAGTTTGTAGATGGTCAGTGTTACTGCCACGACAGGATGGTGGAAGGACCAATGAGTCCTTTGACGATGATTTCTTTGCTTGGTTGTCACAACAAATCCCAGTCATAAAGGATTACCCTTATGCTAGGATTGATTTCTCGAGAGATCCTGAGATACCAGTACCTCCTGGTGAGGAGCGAGGAGAGATGGGTAAGTTTACATCATTGTTTTGTTGTTTTTTTTTGTGAAACATATGTAATTTTTATGTTGTTTTTTTTAAACATCATTTTTTTTTTATACCAGAGTATTTGAAGGATATTTTTCTGTTGTGTGTAGATGTGGGACCAATGCGACCAACGAACTATGTGAGGAACAAGTGTCATCCTCAGCCAGGGGCCGCACCTGCTGCCGCAGGGGGACCAGCAACAACAGGAGAGCTTCTAGCTAGGGTGGCTGAAAGGGTGTTGAGATGAGCCGAGAAAAAATTTACCTCGCTCACCCGCACAGTCCCTCTGGCAGAGATTGAGGATTTTCCACCATCTATGCAACCTCATGTAGTGGGGGCACCATGGACGTGGCTCCGATTTTTTCGGTGTTTGGAAAATGCTATTGATCAATACAACAGGGCCCACAGGCCTTGACCTTAGTTAGACTTTTCACGTGCTGAGAGCACTACTTGTATATATGTTTTGTGGGCATAAGCCCCATGACTCATTATTGGTCATAATTTTGAGTTGCTTGCATCCACCTATGTACTCCAGTGACTATGATATTATATATGGATTTTTATGTCTTTTTGTTTCTTATGGATCATTTTTGCCTTTAAAAATGTATTTACATGTTTATGTGTATATCCTTTCATATGTGTGTGAGATGCCAATCTAAAATTTGATTAGCTAGAGTATCTGTAATTTGGTTTAATCTCCTAGGAACATGAAAATATGTAATATAATCAAAGCTTCGTTTTAAGAGACGTACCCTAAGGAATCGTCAGTGTAAAGTCGGATCATGAACACAGTAGACTCTATTTAACTATGACACAACCAGCTGAGCGTCTAAATAGACCCAGAGATGAGAGATACCAAATGACAGGGCATCACGAAGCAACTCAATAACTACACTGTACTCGACGACATTGTTTGTGGTGTCACCTAAGAATATACCTCCAGAAGATAATAACTGGCCTAGAGGTGTAAAATTTACCCAAGCTGCGGAGGCAAGCCTCTGAGTGTGCCGACTAGCACCATTTGCGTACCCAATGAACACCTTGGATTCACTTGACATATGCCACAGTGACGAAAGATAACATAAAAAATGACACGTCCATAATACTAAAAGAAACTAGAAAGTAATAGTACAAAGACTATACATATGTTACAAAAAGCTACCCATGGTGACTTTCCTATGAGTAATACTTCTTAAGGTAGAGCCCATTTCTAGGCTTTGCCATAGAATTCTCTTCAAAGTCAACCATACGATAAGCACCCTTTTTTAGAACCTCTTTTATGATGAAAGGTCTAAACCACATGGGTTTGAATTTTCCTACCCCCAGGGGGTCCTTATCTTGATCATAGACCAGGACAAGGTCGCCTTCAGAGAAAATCTGAGGATGAATGGACCCCTCATACTGACTACTTGACTTTATGTTTGTGAGCCTCATTGGCCAAGGTCGCATCATGATGCTTCTCATTAAGCTGCTCAAGGTATAATAACCGTTCTGCAAGTGGAGAAGTATCTGGCAATAATTGTACTACCAAATTTAGGGACGGGATCTGACATTCAATAGGCAAGACTGATTCCATCCCGTAAATGAGTTGAAAAGGTGAGAAACTAGTTGCAGTATTAACATACGTTCGATAAGCCCATAATGTCGAGTATATCATCAAATGCCAATTTGACTTGGCTGAGTTGATCGTTCACTGTAGGATGGTCTTAAGAGATTTATTTACAGCTTCCACCTGACCATTTTCTTGGAGGTAGTAGGGTGACGAATGTTCTTGCCAAAACCCAAGATTTGATGTTAAATCGATCATCATCTGGTTCTGAAAGTGACTGCCATGGTCATTGACAATATCCCTCGAGACGCCGAACCTTGCTATTATCTGGTTGAATAAAAAGAGAACCGCAATCTCTCCATCATCTTCAAACGTTGGCATAGCTTTGACCCACTTCCTGAAGTAGTCTATGGCTACAATGATATAACGGTGCCTCCTTGCTGAAGGAGGGTTGCATGTAGTGTAATCAATCCCCCACTTGGTGAAGGGACCAACTGTGATGACAGGAAACATGGGAGCAGGATGTGCCCTCATATTTTGAGAGAAGATCTAGCACGAGTGGCACTTCTTGACCGATTCAATACAATCTTTGATTAGTGTTGGCCAGAAGCAACCTGCTCGTAAAATATTTTGGACTGTTTCCATCCCATAAAAATGACCGCCACAGGCTCCGGTATGGCAATCGTTAAGCACGATAACTGCTTCTTCGTGAGTGAGGCATCGGTGTAGGACACAGTCTACACCTCTTCAATACAACGTATCATCGAGTATGAGATAATTCTTAGCCTGATGGCATATATGTCAATGCTCATCATGAGAAGTAGAGGAGGGGCACTTAAAAGTATGGAGATATATAAGTATATCTCCGTACCAGGGATTCGAAGATGTGATAAAAAACATATCTCCTCTGATAGGAGACTCTTTGGGCACAACATCACCTGACTCAACCAGAAGTTCCGAAATAAGTTCTATGAAGACCAGTGACTTTTTGGATTTCGCTAAAATGAAATCTAAGTCAAACTCCTGGAGGACAACTATCCACCTATTGATCTTTCCGCCTATTACCCGTCATGTCAACATGTACTGGAATGGATTCACGATAGCAATGATGGTGGTCTTTCGAAACACAACATAATGATGAAACCTTTGAACAGCATGGACTGCTGCCAATGCAAGTTTTTTGATATGAGAATAATTGAGTTCTGGTCCTACGAGGCCTCGGCTCAGGTAATAGATCACATATTCTGAGAACAAGTCATCCTCTTGAACTAAGACCATGTCGATGGTTGACTCTACTACAACCAGGTATAATAAGAAATATTTGTTATAGTTAGGTGGCCGAAGCAGAGGGGCAGTTGTGAGGGCATGTTTCAATGCTTCAAAAGAGCGTTGAGCAACATCGTCCCAATAAAAAGGAATGCCTTTCTTGAGTAAGCGCATAAATCCCTTTGTGATCTCGGCATAGTTGGTGATGAAACATCTTAAAAAATTCATCTTGCGTTGTAGACTTTGAAGTTGAAGGATTGTGCGTGGGGGAGGCAACTGAATTATTGCCTCAACCTTGAGAGGATCAACCATGATTCCTGTTGTTGACACTATGAAACCTAACAAACATCCTGAAGTTACGCAAAAGATGCACTTGTTTGGATTCAAGCAAATCTGAAAGTAGCTACAATGCTCAAAGATAAGTCGGAGGTGTGTGGGATGATCCGTTCTCTTGTGAGATCGAGATGCTAAATCATCTAAATAGACCTCGACTATATGCTTGAGGTCATGGAAAGCAAAAGACATGGCCCGCTGAAAGGTCACACCAACATTTTTGAGACCAAAGGGCATCTTACAATACCTGAATGTACCCCATGGACAAATGAATTTCATTTTGTACTGGTCCTCGAGTTTGATTTGTATTTGATTATATCCCAAAAAATCATCCATGAAAGAGAAGGCCTCGCAACTTTCACATTCATCAATTATCTGGTCGATGAATGGTGTGGGAAAATTATCTTTTGGATAGGCATTGTTCAAATCATGGAAGTTTGTACATACACGAATCATTCTTTATTTATTATTGACCGGCACAAGATTTGACACCCATTGGGTCAAATGGATAGGATAGATAAAGTCGACTTTTAGCAGTTTCTCAACTTCCACCTTAATGGCTGCTGCTTTCCTGGGATTAACTGGACGAAGCTTCTGCTGAACAGACTTGGCATCTGGATAAGTTGTGATTTCATGTTCGACTATTTTTGGATCGATGCCTAGAATTTCCTCATAAGACCAGGAAAAAACGTCGCGAAATTCTTTAAATAGATCTGTGTAGATTTGAATCTCTCCGGGGGAGCAGTCACCTTCGATGAAAACATTCTCCATGATGCCAGGGGTTCGGGAGATATTGATCGGTATGGTTTCAGCGATGGTTTCCATATTACCCTCAGCATAGACCTCGTGTGTAGCTAATGGATTAATAGGACAAGACCTATCTCCAGTCATAGTCAAGGTGAATTCTCTGGCTTCGATTCTGCTTAAATCTAGGAGGAAGTATGATATGTGATGAAGATCATCCCAGGGTTTGTTCGGACTAGTCATTGATTCAAATACTACTTCTTCAGAGGGAAATACTAAGTCTAATGAATCAGTGTCAGCGAGAGAACCATGAGCCCAAATAGGCTCTAAAAGAAGATCAAACTCTTGTGCAGGAGTTGGATCTGTGTTGGCTGAAGCTTGCTGGACTAAAGAGTACGCTACTTCAGCTGCGGACAAGGACATGGACATGCCCACGTGCCCTGTCCCATCCATCGTGGATGATGGGGAAGGAACTATCCATGAATCATTGAAAAAAGTCATGTGAAATGATGAAACTTGGAAAATCGCAACCTTATGGTGGCCGGATATGAACTTGACATTGCCTTAAGGGGGTGGGTAATTGAAGTTACCCATCAAAGATGAGCACAAACCAGCCCCTACGTTAACTATGGCTGGTTGAGGATTATCAATCATCGAGACCGCAGACACCCCCAATGAAGGGTCGAGTCTAGAGAAATACAATTGATCAATGGTCACAATCAGGTCCTCGTGTGGAAACAACAAGACCCAGAAAACGGTAGCAACCACTGCTTGCATGGCATAAGTCCAACTTCTTCCTAACAAGAGATTGTAGTTGAGGGATGCGTCGACTAGTTCTACCTCTGTTACACATCAAAATTAATCAACTGGATAAGTGTCGTATATTCCTCTCAATTGTCGTTAGTGTCAAAACTTCCTTACAACTTTCGCAAGTGTCGCAAGTTGGTCACAAGTGTTGCAAATGTTGTTTAATCATATTGCCATAATGACGACACTAAGGAGACACTTAAAACATCTTATGTACTTGATTTGAAGAAGAAGAACTGGTTCACTGGAGTCAAATAACTCTTAACACCTGAGAAGAGCTTTCAATCAAAAATTTTAAGGGTGAACACTCCTCTAAAACAGCCTTAGGAGCGCTGGCGCTCCCCTACAAGGCCTCGGAGAGCGTTATAACGCTCCCTCACCCCTCTGAAGGAGAGTTACTCACTTCTAAAGCATTGGCACTCCCCTTAAGCTTCTCAGGGAGCGTTCTAGCGCTCTGATGCCCCTTTTGAAGGAGCGCTTCCTAATCTGGGGCAGTTGTTGGCCCGTAGAGGAGAATAAGGAAAAGATATTTCGAGATTAGAAGGCAGTTGCATTCGAATTCTTGGTTTCATTAGGAGATCCTTGATCTAAGGAGGAGGTTCCCAACTTGTTATAAAGATAACTCAAGAGGTTAAGCTCCTCTTAACCTATATAGGCAAGCTCTATGATGGTGTAAAGGGGGAAGAATTGCTAGCATGAAACCTATGATCTCATAGGAAACACATAGTCAACCAAAGGAGAGTGATCAGTGAAGCTTCTATTATCCAGGTTGTGGATCTTTCAAGCAAGGGTTAGACGAAGGGGACTTGACGAAGCTGTCGCATTCGCATATACGATTGTAAGTACTGTTGTCGTTATTCTCATTAATATGACACGCTTGGCTTGTTTCTTTCTAGTTTGTGTCTGATGTTGCATGAACTTATCATTAATTGATAGATCTGTTTTCAAGCTAATATCAATAGAGTAGGAAGTGGTCGTATCTTGTTTGTCTGCAGAACTCAATGAGGAGAAAATGATTGGAGCGCAACTCAGAGCATGCAGGGACAAACGTCGATAAAGAGGTACCTTTGTCATCTTTCCTTCTCACGTATTAGTTTTGATAGATTTGAAAGAAAGTCAGTGTCCACGTTAAGCATTTTTCTGTCTAGAGTTAAGGTCAAGCTCTTAGAGGCGGTCTACCTGTCCGTAGGGAGATTTTCCTACAACAAAAACTGGCGACTCCACAACTACCTTTCCTTGCGACTCTGGATCTCCTAGACTTGTCTTAGTTAACTAATGATCCTATTTCTCATTCACCGGTTTGGCCAGTCATTCCAGCTAAACTTCCTTCTGATATTCCGAAATTTGACGGAAACCCTGGTGAAGATCCAAACAACCATGTTATGACTTTCCATTTGTGGTGTTCATCAAACTCCCTCACGGATGATTCTGTACATTTGCGTCTTTTCCAGCGAACACTTACCGGTTCGGTAGCAAAGTGGTATGTTGAACTACCACGCGCTTATTTTCATGATTTCAGTTCCCTTGCCATGTCTTTCCTCACACACTTTCAACTGCCTATTCGCTACGAAACGGGTACCAAACTCTTGACTTCCCTTCGTCAAACTAATGCAGTGGATATCTCTGACCATATTCATGAGTGGAGACGATGACGAAGGATAATCAAGGCCGTCATCCCCGACATACTATTGGCGGAATGGTTCACAAAATCACTGCTACCACCGATCGCTCGTGATGTAGCCATGTGTGGTGCTGTCACAGAGGAACAAGCCATCGCTCAGGCTCAGTATTTAGATTTGGTTTATTCCCAATCTGGTACTTTGTATGATCTACTTCTGAATGCTACTTGAGCTAATACCGATCCATCTAAACCATCATCCTCATCTCATGCGGATGGTGTTATCGGCTTTGTCAAAACTCAACCTGTTTCCCAATAGCTCACACCCTCCTATACCTCCCCTCAAACTTAGATATATGAGGTGAATGCAGTTCAACCTGCCCCTTCACAACAATTCAGAGGTAAGAAGAAAATGAAGAATAAATCAAAAAATAATAATGAACAAACAAAGAATCAAACACCTGCTGCCGAAAAGCAAACACAACGGAAGTTGAAATTCCCGTGTCTCATTTGCGGTGACGATCACTACACCCAATATTGTCCACATCGTGATGAAGTGGCCAAAATTTTCCAAGGAAAGTCACAACCCATTGTGCTTACTCATCCTTTTCCACAGCAGCAATCCATGGTTGCTCAAACCCCCTCGCCTGGGGGCAGTTCTAGCAATCCTCATGATGAGGCCTCGTCGAGTGCACATATTTATATGTTTAATGGGATCAATTTAACCACTCACTCTAAGGAATACGACACACCAAGTAACCCTGATAAAGGAAAAGACGTTAATGGTACAGGTACTTTACCAGATCCATCATCGTCCTCCATTAATCTCCCATCGATTAATCCTCCATCTGGACCACTCAAGATTGAGAAACCCATGTTCGACTCTATCTTACGCCCTCCTAAGAGCACCATCCAGAAATCTACCTTCAATCCTAACTCACGGGCTGCCCAAAATTACAATATTGTAGAAGATTTGGCCCAAGCCCCGTGTGCTATGTCCGCCTTGAAAGTTTTACAGCACTTCCCTAGTCAACGTAAAATTCTCTTAGCCGCTCTTGGCGCTGTTGATCCTGAGTTGTCCAACCAGATCATGTTTAACCTGGATAATTATGCGTCTCGACTCTCCCACCAACTTGCTTTCCAAGTTGATGTTGTTGTCGACAATCAACAAATCCACCAAACCATTCTGGATGAGGGAGCCTCGATTTGTGTTATGTCTTTGTTGTGTTGGAAAGGCTTAAAATCACTAGCACTCAATAAATCCCCAACAATGTTACGTCCCTTTGATGGGCGAGGTTTTCATCCTCATGGGCTGTTACAGTCCCTGCCCATCCAATTGGGTGAAAAAACTGTTACCATTGATGTCGAGGTGGTCGATACTCCCCTCGATTACATATTGTTACTTGGAAGGAGTTGGTTCTATGCTATGACTGTTGTTGCCTCATCGGTCTTTCGATGTGTGCAATTTCCTCATCAAGGCAAAATCGTCACTGTTGATCAGTTGGATTTCTGCACACCCGATGCTTGCATTCCTGCTACCAACAATATTCTTTTCCTGGGAGACCACAAGATCATGTATGAAAGCGTTGGTGTTGGCTTACTGAAAGATTCTAGCCTCATGGGTACCTTCCCTACACCACTTCCACCAACTATACATCACATTGCCACTGTCGATATGATTTCGACCACAACTTATCAATCTTTGGGATCATCTGACCCTTGGATTGCACCTTGTCCGTTGGAATTCAATGCACTAAGTGACACCGTGCCACTTGGTCCAGCCGAAACATCATACGTTTGTACCCAATTCATTGCTCCCTTGTCGGATGAACAACATCTATTGGCACCCGACATTTCATTGATGCAATCACAGTCGAGTTCCTTGTCGTCTGCGATCCACTACAATTCCCCAACTTTTCCTATTCCGGAAATGTTCTGCATTGACAAGCTACCTTGGGATAATCACTATCCCCGACCCTCTTTTCTTCCCCTTCGCGAAGAAGTTCGGGCAGATATACAGTCTATCTCCCCTCCTGGTGTTGATTTTCTATCGCCTCCCATGTTTTCAACTTCCGATGATTTGGATCCGGTAGTTGACTTGGTGATTTCTTCGATAGGTTTATTGGAGCCTGATATCCTTACTCCTATTGCGACCCTCGACATGTATTCCTCCCTGAATGATTATCTTCCATCCAGTGAAGATCTCCTTGCGGCTATGACCGAGTTTTGTCCCTTGACATGATATCCTTCCAGAACGTTGTCCTCTTGGAAGCCATGATCACAAAGAAACCACGAGCATAGTTTTCCTCTCTGTAGCAAGCTCGTTAAAAAATGAACAACAATCTGGGGATCAAACCTGGAACCCTGAGCATAGTTCTTTTCCTGTGTCAAGCTCGTTAAAAATGAAAAAATCATCTCTTTGGAACCTTCTTTTCATCCACCCTTCTCCTTTTTCTCATCCACTAGAGAAATTGGTAACAACCTCAGAGCCGGTGTATGAATCGAAGCTTGGAGGGCATGTCTCCAGCCTTTGATGATCATTCTAGAGTTAAGCCACCAGCTTTCAAGACTGGGGGCATACCGAGCTTAGTCTTTGTTCTTTCTCGTGCTCAAAAATACATGAGAATGCAACCAGGTAAAGTTTTATCTCTTTTTCGGACTCGTACGAATACATGAACACACAAAAAAGGAACCCCCCTGGAGTCTTCTTTAAACCCTTTTCAGACTCCCTAAATATGAAAATATTGTCGAGTGATCTTCCTTCCTTTCACACTCGTTAAAAGGTCATAAAGGGCATCTTGCGAGCGATAGTTTAACCCTTTTTTGGTTTCGTTGGACTACTGTACGAAAAAGGAACTGAGAGAGTTCTCTTTTAAGTGTTTTTTCCAAACTCTATAATCTCGAAAAACCTTCGAGTTTTTTGTCTTTGGACTTGTTAAAGCATACATCAACAGGCCCATACGGGACCGATCCCTTACTTCTTCTG
>JASDQU010270571.1:5831-25890 GCA_032191745.1 Picea mariana
GCGAACCCGTGATTGAAAAAGTGCCCAAGTATGGAATGAGGGATTCACATATGCTCTATAAAATCTCATGTCCATACTTCATATAGACTCATGTCCACAAGTCCACCTGTCAATTTGTATATCGCGGAAGTCTAGGTGCTATTTGTAGGACACGAAACAATAGATACTCAATTTTCATCCCACCAGGCCGCGAACCGGGGATCCAAAAAGTGCCCAAGTATGGAATGAGGGATCCGCGCAGCCCGTAGGTCCTCCTGTCAATTTGTATATCGTGGAAGTCTGTGTGCTATTTGTAGGACACAGAACAATAGAGACTCTATTTCCAGCCCCCCAGGCCGCGAACCCACGATCCAAAAAGTGTCGAAGTATGGAATGAGGGATCAACATATGCTCTATAAAATCTCATGTCCATACTTTATATAGACTCATCTCCGCAAGTCCACTTGTCAATTTGTATATCGCGGAAGTGTAGTTGCTATTTGTAGGACACGACACAATAGATATTCAATTTTCAACCTGCCAGGCCGCGAACCCGCCATCCAAAAACTGCCCAATTATGGAATGAGACATTTGCATATGTTCTATAAAATCTCATGTCCATACTTTATAAATGCACATGTTTACTATGTATTTCTCGTTTGTCCCAATAATTTTATATCGCTCGGCCAACCAAATTGTACAAACTTTCTCATCTAATTAAATTCTGCAATATCAATATTTAACAGTAATAATTTATCGTAGGTCCGCTTCTAAATTTGTATATCACGGAATTGTGGGTGGTATTTGTAGACCACGAAACAATAAACGCCCAATTTTTTTGCCCGCCAGCTCGAGAGCCCTCGATCCAAAAAACTGGATAAATATGGAATTAATACAGAATCACTACGGGATAGTAAAAGTGCAACATTCAACCAACCAACCCACAATTCTGCCTATCTATTTTTATATCGTGAAAGTGTGGGTGCTATTTGTAGGACACGGAACAATAGAGGCTCAATTTTCAGTCCGCCAGGCCGAGAACCTGTAATCGAAAAAGTGCCTAAGTATGGAATGAGGGATCTGCGTATGCTCTATAAAACCTCATGTCCATACTTTATAAAAGTACATGTCTACTATGTATTGTTCGTTCTGTGCAGCCCGTAGGTCCTCCTATCAATTTGTATATCACAGAAGTCTGGGTGCTATTTGTAGGACACAGAACAATATAGACTATATTTTCAGCCCGCCAGGCTGCGAACCCGCGATCCAAAAAGTGCCTAAGTATGGAATGAGGGATCCACATATGCTCTATAAAATCTCATGTCCATACTTTATATAGACTCATCTCCGCAATTCCATCTGTCAATTTGTATATCATGAAAGTGTAGGTGTTATTTGTAGGACACGGAACAATAGATATTCAATTTTCATCCCCCTAGGCCGCGAACCCGCCATCCAAAAATTGGCCAAGTATGGAATGAGGCATTCGCATATGTTCTATAAAATTTGATGTCCATACTTTATAAAAGCACATGTTTACTATGTATTGCTCATTTGTCCGAATACTTTTATATCACTCAGCCAACCAAATTGTACAAACTTTCTCGTCTAATTAAATTCTGCAATATCAATATTTAACAGTAATAATTTACCACAAGTCAGATTCTGAATTTTTATATCGTGGAATTCTGGGTGGTATTTGTAGACCGCGGAACAATAGAGGCCCAATTTTTTGCCCGCCATCCCGAGAGTCGCCGATCCAAAAAACTAGCTAAATATGGAATTAATACAGAATTGCTACGGGACAATAAAAGTGCAACGTTCAACCAACCAACCTGCAATCCCGCCTGTCTATTTGTATATCGCGGAAGTGTGGGTGCTATTTGTAGGACACGAAACAATAGAGGCTCAATTTTCATCCCGCCAGGCCGAGAACCCGCAATAAAAAAAGTACATAAGTATGGAACGAGGGATCCGCATATGTTCTATAAAATCTCATGTCCATACTTTACAAAAGTACATGTCTACTATGTATTGTTCATTTGTCGCTAAGTTTTTAAATAACTTGCCCGACCAGATTATACAAACTTTCTTGTCTAATAAAATTCTGCAATATCAATATGTAATATTAATAGTTTAGTATTGAAAATAATGTTTTTAGATATATTAGATAGTTGATAGCAATTGCCATCCGTAAACAATGACAATCTTGAACCTGCCAGCCCTCGATTCCATCTGTCAATCTGTATATCGCAGAACTCCGAGTGCTATTTTAAGGACACGAAACAATGAAAGTGCAATGTTGACCCAGCTAGGCCACAGGTCCACTTGTCAATTTACAAATTCTGTGACATACAAATTGACAGTCGATATCTATTGCTAAGATGCAATATGACCATCGGGCCTTCACGTTTCCTGGCTATATCTTCTACCATTTTTTTTTTAACCCGCCCGATCGCTTTCCATACTTTGGTATTTCTTGGAATTGGTTTCACCATCACCGCTTCCTTCGTACTTGTTTCCAAATATGCAATAATTAAACTTTAATGCTAGTATCCATTCTGCAGGAACCGTTAAGATTGTCATTAATGTCCGAAAATCCGAAGAATATTTATCATTACTACGAATTAAACTAATATTTGCGCACAAGTATGTTATCCTTTCCAAGTATTCATTTGAAAGGTGATGCAATCTTTTTTGTGTGTGTGCGGGCGGGTTGGTGCTTCTAAGAAATCTATAATTCTTAATCTCTTTTCGCCGTCACCACCACCTTCGCACTTTTTTTCTAATTGTGCAATTAGTAAGTTGTGACGGTGAAAGTCCAATCCGCACGAACCATGGAAACTGTCATTGATTAGCGAAATGCTCGAGGAGATATTCCATTCATACGCATTAAACCATAATTTGTGGAGGGTTATATTATTCCTCCCTAATTTTCATTTCAAACATCGTCTCGAGCAAACAAAAATTCTTAATAACTTCTGGCAGCAGTTCTCTCCACACACAACAAACACATTGTGGCAAAATGGCCAGAGGTTCCACTATTCCAGGCAATATTCTTACTATTCATCTCCCTCCGCCCAGGAGCAAACAAGGATATGGTCCCTTGGTACACTGAGAGATATATTTCAAGCCAAAAAATTCCATGGCAACCTTGGTTGCTCAGAGAACCTGCTCACTTGCATTCATGGTTGTCGCAGAAGTTGATGCCATAAATTTCGAGCCGAAAGAAGATGATGTGATGGACGATGATACGGCAATGGATGATGGCAATGCAGAGAATCTTCCCACTCTTGCGCCCAAATTGAAATCAACCGTAATGAACGACACTTCCCGGCTCAATGATGGCGGTGATGAAAACACCAAAAGGAGTTTCAGAAAAGAAATCGACAGTGAATGCAACATCCAATTTGCAGCATGAAAGTAGGAATTCCAAATTTCCAAATTAGTTCGTTCTGGGCGGAAGAGTTTCACTGTAAAGAAATGATATGTTGATGCTCCTAGAGATATATTTCAAGCCAAAACATTATTGATTAACATCTTCAAGAATCAGATCCAAAACTCTCACTGTCGCAAGGCATTTTCCTACTAGTCATCTCCTTCTGCCTAGAATGGACTAATTCGGGCCTTTGGAATTGCACGGGCATGTTGTGCTACTGAATTTTTTTGGACTATGCAGAGGCGGMTTTAGCTAAGGGATATTCCACTCGCCCTGCARCCATTTTCRTCTTCTTCCTCAGGGGAAGCTTCTGAAAAATATCAATTTTAGCACAAGATGATTCATCGAGGAGAAAATTGCAAAGATCTTGCATACTGCGGATCCCGTGCCTGTGTTTCTTGYAGATACCTTCAATGTTTTGGCCCGAAGAATTGGGTCCAATCTCCAAGGATAGATGTACAATTCTCAGTGTTTTTCTTATTATTTTAAATGGATTTTCTATTAAAAAATATTTACTTTTGACTCTTCGTTGCTACCTCTTTCTGGCTTTAACACATGTTCTAATTGGCATGGTTCGGTTCTCYCATACTTCTTCGATATTGTATTCACTTAGCTTATCTTTTCTAAAATGGAACATCTAACAATTATATGCCAATGTACTGTGTGAATCCACTAGTTTTTTATGCAAACAAAAAATGGATTACATAGTTTCAAACCAACGTTCAATTCTATATGTAATGCAGATAGAACATAGCAATACCGATGTACAATGTTACAACAAAATCTTTATTCTTGTTTCTAGACATGCAATTATTAAGTTTTAATTCTAACAACCCATAATGAAATAAGTTTAATACTTGAGTTACTATGTTGCAGTCATGGAAGAGTGTATGAAGAACACAGGTACACTCACACATTCCAATAAAATCTAATCTTCAACAAAGCATTTGCTGACAATTAGTAGAAAATGAAGTTTAGTAGTTAAGTTAATATGTTACAGTCACGGAACAATGTATCAAGAACATAGTTACACGGGCATGTTGTAAAAAAATCTAATTTTCAACAACGCATTTGCTGATAATTAGTAGAACATCATGGTTTTGCAATAATGGGGCTTCTTTGAAACAAATTTTCCCTTACGAAAACTGCCTTCCGCCTTTCTATTTCCCCACTTTTTTATTCCCTCTAGTTTCTCTTCCTGGTTACTTAATTGTTTTTCTCTCGAAAATTCCTTKCTCTGCATCTTCGTGGATACACGCGTTTCCAACGACCGCTTCCCCYTTCTTTAATTTGACCCTCTATTGTTCCCTGTCCCACAACTGGCACCCAGAGTTCCGCGATATACAAATTGACACACAGACTTGCGCGCTGGTCAGGTCAACATTGCTCAGCGTGTGGGCGGTGTTGTTGGTTCACAGCTTCACTCGTGCTCTTTTATCGCGGCACAGACCGAACGCCTCCCCATTCCATACCCAGAAACTTCTCCAACCGTGAATTCCCCCTAGGCGATGTCTACATTGGACTTCTGTTGTTCCATGGCCTACGAACAGTACCGTCACTTCTGCGATATACAAATTTGCAACCATTCTTAGATCACACCCTCTTATGTATTACGGTCCACCTATCATGCCCTCTTCTGAGGTGCACATTTTTGCACTGAAAACTTCCAAAGAATACAATTTAACCGTCAGGTCCTCGCATATTTAATGGAACTATTGTCACCCCATTTTGAAGCCCATATGTCTACTTTCCATACTTCGTCATTTGTTCAAATTTCTTTGGTGGATCGTCGGTTTGGCGGGTTGAAGAAATATTCAGTTCGTAGTCGTTGTTTCCTGTGCCCATGCCCCTTTGCAATTAGCAGTTGGAAACTATATTTAAGATCTTATTGCTATGCATGCAATTAGCAATTTCCCTATTTCATACTTAGCCACTTTGCTGGAATTCCACAAATATACAAAGCGGCCGCTGAACTGCCCCATTGTGATCTCTTCCATTTTACACATTTTGCACTCAAAAATTCTGAAACATGAAATTTGACCATGCAACACTCGGTTGTCCTAACTATCCCCGTAACCTTTTTTTGAATTCTGTCCAATGGATTTTCAGAGCTTGCCATTCTTTCCTTGCTCTCTGTCATTTCCGTCACCTTCGCACTTGTCTATAATAAAAGAAAATAAAAATTATATATATATACACACACACACACACACACACACACACACACATACATATCTTGTTTCTAAATATGAAATTACTGGCATTTAATTCTAACAGGCCATCATTCAGAAACTGTATAGATTTCCATTGATGGGCGAAAGGATCGAGGACATCTCATATTGATGTGCATTAAACAAAAAATTGTAGGGGTATTATATTATCCCTTCCGAGTGTTCATTTCAAAATTATGAAATCCCGTTCACAAGGCATGGCCTTCGCACGTTCACGAAACCTCCATTCCTTAATTGCTCTTCGTCGTACCCGCCACCTTCGCATTTCTAAATATGCAATAAATAAACTTCACTACTAATAGTTCATCATGCACCAGCAATACAGATTGTCATTAAACAATGAAAGGCTTGAGGATCTTTCCCATTCATAAGCATTTAACTAATATTTACCTAAAATTTACGTTATCGGCTCTAACTGTTCATTTAAACCATCATATGTAGCAAAGAAACCTTCTCATAAACCTATGGCATCATCTCGACAACAGTTCTGTGGAGATACAGTGAACATCTTCGGGCGCAAGGACCAGAACTTCCACTGGTCCAGGGCATTTTCTTATTACTCAACCTATGTCGCAGAGAACCAAATAATTTGGACCTCCAGGATTTCTCATGCAGGTTGTGTGCTTGAGGTTTTTGACTGTAAGGACCTGGTCTCTTGGTGCGTCGATAAATTTATTACAGAGAAAAGAATTATTCGACTGTAGGACCACTCTTTTATTTCTTTGTCACCTCAGGTCTTCCGCTAGATGCTGAAATTGTCGAAGCCAACATTGAAGTTCAGAGGAGAAGATTGCAAACAGTTCCTAGCAAAGMATAATAACGGATTTGACCTCTTTCCCCTATTTTTGGAAAAACCGAATCTAGTTCCTGAAGATATTACAAGCATGCAGGTTAGTTCATTTAGAAATCCATTTCGTGAAATTTCATGGTTGTTTACAAGAATAACGGGACAAGAGTCCACAACTACTGTTTCCCACATGGATTTTTATATTTTGTATTTCACAGTCAACGAACAAGCCATTTTTCATTGGGGAAGGTTAATTTCTCATGAAATATCTTCCCAATTGTCAAGCTAAAAAAGGGAAAAGAAATTTTATATGTCATCCTATTTAGTTTTTGCAATAGCACATTCCTGTCGGTTTCCACAATTGTCTCTCTCCAAGAATGTCAACTGTGAATTCCACCCAGTAAAGTTCTGGTACCGGGCCTTGTGGAAGCACAAGGCTTCCCACTATTTTTATGAGGTTTTTAATGGCTTCCTGTCTATTTTCAAAGTTTTTTTGTTAGGAGAAGATGCTCCCCGCATATCTAAATAGGCCTCTAGTTTTTTGGACAAGAAGGGGACACTCGAACATTTGGATAATTACACTGTCATAAGAATTCTTGGCTCCATGGAACAACCTACTCTCTTTCCATGTCACATTATGGACAGAATGTTTGTCGCAAAAGTAGCAAGTCAATACAGCTACTGGTTCCATCTGTTCCAAAGGAAGAAAAAAAAACAATTCATTCCTCTACCTTGGAAAATAGGGGAGTTTGTGTTGAAAAACTTCAACAAAATTGACGATTTCGCAGCATTCTAGCATCTCCAACCTGAGATATGATGAAGAAATAAGAGGATTTGACCCCTATGATATTTTTAGACAACATTTACAAACACTTGGCCTCGGCGATAGTTTTGTAAATAAACACCTGCCCAAAAACAGAGACAGTGGCGACAACGGTCCTGCCTCTTATGCCGACGAGGTAAAGACAGTGCAAAGCTGCACTGAATTGTACACACACAAGAGTGTTCAATCCGCAAATACCACTCCAAAAAGTATGGCTTCTCATAGCATCGCTCCAATGGCCCATCACAGCAACAAAGAAACCTGGAGTTCTTCAAACGGAGGAGCAGATAACGACCCTCAGTCTAAAATTGATAGTTCTCACAAGCTTCTAGTAGATAAGAAGAGAAAAAAAAATGTGGAGCAGGTGGAAGAGCTGGAAATTCAGAGTGAGAACATGGAACTTGACACTGATCTGGATACCATGATCTGCTTCCTTTATCATTCTAGAGACGCCATCCACCATAGCCATCCAATGGACATATCCGTTACCAAAAATTTTGATGAAGATGAATCCTTCATGTTCCAGAGCACTGTTTTTGATAGCCGAAACAAAAAATTGATAATCCAGGAAAAAAATGTTAAAAATAAGAAAGGAAAATCTCTTTCAGAGGTTTACGTTGCCAACATGCGACCATCCCAAATTAGTCAACTTCACACCGCGAATGAAGAAGCACTTCATGATTCCATTGGAGGCATCGAGACCGAGAATGCTAGACTCAAGGACCAAATCAAGGAATTGGAAGACAATTTCATTCCTATGCCATTGCTTGTCGATCCTTTGGCAATAGCCATGCGTGGCACCCCTGCACCCAATGTAAAAGCATCCTCCACCCTTCTCACATCCTGTAAAGGATATGTGGAGAACAATATCAAAAAAAGAGTGGAACTGGTTACTGAGGCATGGAAAATATCACAAACCATCACTTCCCTTGGAACCAGGGCTCATAGCTTGCTCTAGATTTTGTAGGCCGAATTAAAAGATGAAGAAAATTTCTTTTAAAAAATGGTAATCCCTTTTGGCAAGATTGTCAACAATATGACAGAAACAAAAATAAAAGAAGAATATATTCCATCCAAAAACCACATCGGCCAATTGAATGCAGGTTGGAAAGAAAAAGTGAAGAACCTGCATCCTATTGTTCAGTCATGTGAACAAGCCATATCGAAGAAAGATATATTATTCAAAAAACTATCAAATATAGACTTAGCCAGGAAAACCTACGACTTCCAAGACCCCCACTTAATCGCAAATTGCTTGCACTTAACCAGGAAAGAGTTCGATAAATAGGTTGTTATGTTTAAGACCTTGTCTCTGCAAAAGTTTTTACAGTATCCTTCAATTTGATCAATCTCAAGTCCACGACTGGCTAATCAAATATGCAATACATAATGAGGAAATTCATTAGGCTCTCTCTAATCTCTCTATCGACTTCCGAGAATTAGAAAACGATCTATTCAACATAAAAATCCGGAATGATATCAATGTTGCCCCAATGAGAGGCTACATTGAAGAATGGCTTGAAAGGAAATTGAAATAGGCCGCCAACGAAAGGCAACAGGCAGTTGCTAGCATTCTAGCAGCCCTGGAGGACATCCTTGAAACCACAGTCATCGACGACATCAATGAAGCGGTAGCCTCAAGAAAATAGCCAAAGGGCTCATGTGTACTCTCATTGTAAGTTTACTCATCGCATCCTTCTTTGTTTATCAACCCAGTTATTCCAGATTCTTAAATACAGATGTATAGGCAAACACTTATACCTTTCCATTTATTTTCTTTTGCAGCTATTGCACTTCTTCTTTCCACAATCCTGTTTCCTGTACATATTTCTCTAATGGTCCGTGGGAGAACCAATCCCAGTCTACATGACAAACGCATTGAAATTCTGATTTATCTGTAACTGACTTTAATTTTTTTGTGTATTTCAAAATTTCCATTAGTATGTAACAAACTTTTATTTTTTGACAGATTTTAAATAAAAATGCATTTAAATTTTTACATGTTACAGACTCTATTCTTATCTTTCACCAATATATATGACAAATGCATTTAATTTTTAATATGTTACAGACTTGTATTCTTATCCTTCAGCAGTCTGTATGGCAAATGCATTTACTCAACAATGCAACCGTCATTTACTTATACCCCATGTTCACAAATGCATTTAAATTTTTATATTTCTTATATTCTATTAATTTTATGTCATCATATCTTTTTATCTTTCACTAGTCCATATGGAAAAAGCATTTAAATTTCCAAATTTATTCTTCCACTCTAAACAAATTTTTACTTTGTTATATACTTTAAAAAAAAATAGGTTTGCTATATACTTTCCAAAAATAGATGGTGCTCTGCTCGTCAACCAACATTTATGTGATATACATGTTGCACACAAAATTTACGTAATATACATTTTGCACCCAACACCGTTAAATTTACAATTCGACCCCATTTTCCACAATTTGCTTTCTAACCTCGTTGGTAGGGACTGTGCTGCCACACAGCCTTGTTCTTCATTGCCCCTTTTAATTTTCTGTGACTTTGACTAGAAATCTTTCCACAAACTATTCTTCATTGTCCCTTTTAATTTTATTTGACTTTTGACTGGCTGCGCCAAAATAGATCCTATGGATTGTGAAAAGTATTTTTGTAGTATATAATAGCATACTTTTACTYAGTATATTGTTAACATTCATATTACTATATATCAACAAAATCAATACAAGTGATTATCATTATCATTTATATGCATTACTATTGGGTATTTAGGAGCTAGTAATTGTTCTCCTTCTTATATGGTAGCCAACAATGATTCTCCTCCTCCTCGTGAACATTTTTTTGTGCATTTGCAAACATGTGCAATGATTTGGATCAATTGATTGGATATTTAATACTCTAAGAAAATTATTAATATAGTATTCACTATCATGTTTACCGCATACTTTGTGATTGACATGACTATGATGGGAATCAAATCTCTAATGAGGTTACTTAGAAAATCATATAGTTAAAATTATATGCTTTTCAATAATCTATATCTTTGATATTAACTATTTTTTATATGTCATGTTATTATTACAAATGATGCAATGGTGTAAATACATAGTCCAAAATTTAAGACCTTACCAATTCTAGGAGATATGACCCACATACAAGTTACAACTAAAGACGAAAATCTTATACACAATGTGATATTATGGTTTTTTTTTTGTTATTGGGATAAGCATTAGTAGTTTATGGGATTTACTTTTATGAGACTTGAGAGCTTTGGGATTTTTGAATTTAGTGTTTGTGATGTTTTTTCTCCTAGAATGGGGAAGGTTGAGGGATTATCCAATGCCAAATGGGAGGTTGGGGGGAGTTTAAAATACCTAGATTTTGATAGTTGAGTGTGTTGATCATAGTTACAGTCTTCTCTCCGTTGTTTTGAGTGAAGTGTAGGGTTCCCTTTGGGAACATGGACACATTGCCAATTTCTAGCATTTGCGAGAAGAATTTGTTTGTATATGAATCGACCAATCCAATACGGAGTTTCAAACTTCACAAGGCAAATATACGCACTACTCAAACTAAAAGATAGGTTTTGGGCTCGCATCAATCTCGATTTTCTTTTGTATTGATTTTTGTAACAAGATAGGGCATGGACTAGTTATTTTGTAGCTTATCCTTGTTACTTATATTTTTCTAGCAAAAATATTTGAAATGTGTTTGATGGTAAGATTAATGAAGAACTGTGGGGTACTGGAAGGTGCAAGCGAGTGTGGTTATTATTAGCCTTAGAGGTAATCAAGAAATTAAATATGCATGGGTTTGGGCACATCATCAAACAATAAGGTTTAAGCCTATGCTCTGTTGCAAGGCTTAAATCTTACCTCAAGCGTCGAAATTCATAGTCTAAGTGTGATAGTTGAATCCAAAAATAGGAGTTCGGTTTTAAACACCTCTTCAGTAAACTTACTTTTGGCCTCAATATTGGAAAGGATCACTCAAGTTGGAAATTTTTTTCTAGAATTCAAGTATCATCATGTTTTGAGAGAGTGCAATGTCCAAGTTGTCTCTAAAAATAGGGGATATTTTTGTCAATGAAAATATAAATATTAGAAGTCAATCCACCCCCTAGTTACCAATACAAGAAATGGAACATAGAGCTCATTTGATATACCACATCGTTGAGTACAAAGCAAGACCATCAATTTATGGATTAACTATGGTGAAGGGATCACCTCCCTTTTCTTACACGAACTTGAATTTATTCTTGCACAAATTTGAACCTGTGGGAATTATTTCTTGGGAGCATTGTGGGATAATGGCACGGATCAAGAGATATTTGGGGTGGAAATGCAGGTGAATTGGCCTCTCCATTGGACATGCAAATTCGGATTTCCTTTTTAGGTCGAATCATATAGTCTCCTTCATTCTTTAGAGCACGAGTAAGTTGGTTTATTCACATATTAGTTACTCTTCACAACTCAGTTTGTCTGGTGCCACAATTTAGAGAATGAGGGTCCTCTTTTGGGTCATTTCCTCTGTTGGGGTTTATTATGGTTTTATGCCTTTTGCTAGAGTTGTTCAAATTCTACTCATTCTTTTGGGTTGTCTGATATTCGTTTTTGGTGCAGGCTTTGATATTGTGGGCCTCTAAAGAAAGATGAAACTATGCATCGAATCCTGGAGAAATAAGAAGTTGTTAAAGTAGATTAAGATTCAACCACTACAGCTTAGGCTGAGGTAGCCAACCGATAAGTTATCAGTAATTTTTGTGTGTTCTATAAAGTAGCTTGTTATTTAGGTCAATACGGTAGAATATATATTTGTAGGATATTTTGGAAGTAGCTATATTTGGACTTCTATGGTTGTAGTTATAGGATAACATTAGTTCTTTTAAATTTTGTTTAAGATTGTTAAAAATATATTTTTGCATTATTGTTGTCAGCTTCGCTACAATGTTTTGCTTAATACAAATATTCTCCATTTACGATTTAAAAAAAAWATAAAAAATATTGATGAAGAATTGAAGAGCTTTCCTATATACAATGCATGTAGATAACCAATAGTGTTTGCAACATAATTGAAGATTACAGGGTGATCTTCATAATTAACAAGTTATKAGATTAGAGATGCAAATCAAATGTGAATGAGAGGAACCCACACGTCCCCTTCTATGAAGATTCAGGCTAGTATACATATCTAGTGCGAGTGCAGGTATTTGATTTGACCATACCACTCTGGTAGAGACATTGCAAGGCCTTGCTTATCATTCTCAAAATCTCCATGGTAGAGTGTATCGAGAGGGGAGGTCTTAATTCAAGGCATCCACCCCTCCGATCAAATAACCAGCTCAATGTAGGACCACATGAAAATGGTCCGTGAATATAATTTCAATGGCGAACCCAGAATACCTTGAAACATGCAAAAGGAACACCCATAATTGTAACATTAAAGGTAAATATGTTGTAAAAAGAATGATCAAATAACATTTTATAGTTGTAGCAATATTCCACTTCCATTGGTAAGTTTATAGAGTCTAGTGATGAAAAATGTAGTTTTGACAATTAAATTATATTAATTCAAAAATTCTAATATTGTAAATGGATTTCTAGATACCAATTATTTTGGAATAACTCCATAGCAATTTCAACAATCCCAATTTGTCATTCCAACCACAAGTCAAAATTCTTGAGAGATATTTGTAAAATCAAAACTTTAAAATCTATTTGATACACAAATAAGTTATAACCTATCCCAATCAATGTGTTTACAATGTCAATGAATTTATTTGTTTTAGTAACCCATCCCAATCAATGTGTTTTCAATGTCAATGGATTTCTTTGTTTTAGTAACCCATCCAAATCCATGTCTTTTGAATGTGAATGGATTTCTTTGTTTTAATAGCCTATCCCAATTAATGTGATTTCAATGTCAATGGATTTCTTTGTTTTAGCCAATAGGCTTATGCTTGAGACAAATATGAGGCTCATACATCCATGGTATAGTAACCATTAATTAATGAAAGAGATGGGAAGACTTTGTGAGAATCCCATTACAAAACCCGAGATTATGAATAACATTTTGGTCTTGACATAAACAAAGTATAGATCAAGTAAGAGATTGATATAGACTAGTCGAAATGATTGTGTGGCATGCTCATGGTGAGGGTGTAGTTTTTGTGCAACTGCCAAGATGGTTTAGCCTTGTTCTTAAGAGAGCATTGGGTATGACCTTGACACATAATAGTTCCAAATATTGACAAAGTCTACACTAGGAAGAGTTTGCATCCACCTTGGGGCACTTGAGTTTGTGCTAATCTATGAGGTTGCATCATCATATCCAACGATGCAACCACAAGTGCCTCAAGAGGGTAGCAAACTTTTCCTGGTGTATAGTCTTTGCCCCAAACCCCACTTAAGACTATCGATCTACAACACAAAGGCTTGGCATACTCGATCCTATACATTCCAAAAAATGGAAAAGACAAGATGGCATGACGCCTCCTTGTCTGGCATTAGAGACATTTACATTGGAAAATTTTATGGAATGTTGAAGATCAAATAGTTGGCCATTGCTCCAAGAACTTATAGATGTGTCCCAAGTCACATCAATATTCAACCCAATACACATAAGTTGTTAACGATGAGGGTGAGGGTGAAGGTTGAATGAAAGTTGGTTTACTTTACACTATGTGAAATTTTTGTATAACATTATACATTACCCTTCATTTATGAGTATTTGATGTTGTATGTGATTTTTGTGTCTGTTCATGTCAAATAGGTCTTTAAAATTAAGTTGTGGATTTTAATGAGTTAATGAAATATTTAAAAAGTAATTTAGATTTATTGAATTTATTGAGAATTGTGATGGATCAAATCTATAATGTAGAATTTTTCTTAAATGAGAATTAAACTCAAAAGTAGGAAGGTGGACACATATATTTAGAAAGAGAAAGAAAACTTCATAGGAAAATCCAATGAATGCTTTGTTAAATTTATGAATAAACTCATTAATGTTCTTATTTAAAAAGATTAAAAGTAAACACTCAGTGACACAAATTTAACCAAACACTCAACAACATTTAACAATTAAATAAATAAAAAATCATTATTCATATCACAATATTTATTTATGGCTACAGAGATCATAGAATTTTCTACACCAAAACAAATCTTGCTACAAAGATCATAGAATTTTCTACACCAAAACAAATCTTACATATATAGGTATTATCCACTCAAGTTCATGAGATAGCCCATGAAAATCCATAGGGCAATTTTGATGGAAACTTTCAACGCATTTTCAAACATTTTGATAAGCTAATGCCCCGTAATAATGTGTCTATTAAATTGCAGGGTAGTTTTTAGAAAACTTCGAAGAATAAATGTAAATTACCACAAAATTCCAAGAACTTTTCAACTAAATCTTCGAATTCATCAAATAGTAAAGCATGTCGGTTGATTAAGTGGTGTGATCAAAATCACAGTGGATAATAGAATCTTTATTTTCTATATTGTATCCACCTCATCCATAGCAATCATAACCCCGCAAATCAAAATATAGCTTTTGTTACAAAGATAATAAATCATATTTCAAGCTTTAGGTAGGTACCTCATTGCATAGGCTCTTAGCTTAGATGGCAGATAATTTTTTTTTTTGTAGATTATGTTCTCCTTTGACATAGGCACAATGATGTGTTTAATATAGTGGTGCATTGGTGTTTTATAATATATTTAAATTAGATAATTTAGATAAATAACAAGTTAAAAAGTATGTGTATTTTATTTTAGTCTTTGATGCATTGGTTTTCTATTTTGGTTTACATAGTGATGTTCTACTTTGTTGTATGTGTTRGTGTTGTATGGCTTATTTATGGCTCATTTATATTATTTATGGCTCATTTATATGAGAGTGGCAATACACTAGAAAAATAACATYGCTACTCCATTTTGGTGTTCACMCCTGTAGTTACYCAGACCAGTGAAATTGCATTCACTTAGAAAAACCCATAATCCTAAATCGAAATAATGTGTGTATATGTTTATATAATTGATCCCATACATTGAATATACATCCAAAGTTGGATTTTATAGTTGTAAGTATTATTTACCGACAGTTGTAGAGCCGACGTCGAGTCTCTGGCCARACAATGAACCGGTGACGATAGTTCTATCCATTCCGTCTCCAACCAACATGGGATTCGTCTTGCTCGGAGGAATTCTCACGACCTCTTTATAAACCCCGACTTTGATGTAGATTACAAACCTCTTCGTGAAGTAATCCAGGGCACTGTCCATCGTGGCTTGAATTGTGGAAGAATATTGCTCAGACTCAAGCTGTTCTTTGACCTTGGATACTGTTATGTTAGGGATCGGTAGTTCCCTCACTTTGGGTAGTACATCCAGAAGGTTTTGGCTTTGCCAGTGATCTGGAAATGTAGTTGAGGAGTTCCTGGATCTCTCCGTCTATGGAGGTCTCCATGATTTCATGTTGTTGTCGTAAGTATCCAAGGCGTCCAGCATGCCAAGAGCGGTGCTGGTTAAACTCATCACTGATAAAATGAGAAGCAAAGAATATAATACAGAGAAGACGAAATTGGGAAAAACAAAAAATGAGCAGAGCATTTAGTATTGAGTTTATAGCCGAGCTAAATAAGCTCGAGCAAATCAAGAAACAAAAAAAGAGATCCTAACTAACTTGTACATCTAGCTAGGACAACTGGCAGTGTACAGTCACATACTGTTGAGGTTATAGATATATTTAACACTCCCTCTTAAACTCAACAGTTACAAACATCGGCACTGATAATGCCCAAGTGTTGTCTCTGAAAATCAAAAACGGATTTTCCGAGTGGCTTTGTAAAAATATCTGTGAGTTGATCTCGAGAGACACAAAATTAAAGTGTTATGTCACCATTATTGACTAGCTCGCGTATGAAGTGAAAACGAGTGTCAATATTCTTTCTTTTCTTGTGAAACACATGATTTTTGGATAGAGCAATTGTTGAGGTGTTGTCACAGAGGATAGGAGTTGGCTCATTTTTTGTATGTGACATATCATTCAACATTCTTCTCAGCCACACATCTTGACAGGAAGCTGAGGTAGCAGCGACATACTCTACCTCTGCAGAAGATATTGATACAATGGGTTGCTTCTTTGATACCCATGAAATATGGTTCGTGCTCAGGTGAAAAACATGTCCTGAGGTGCTTTTCTTGTCATCTAGGCTTCCTGCAAAATCACTGTCCATGTAACTAGAGAGATGATTATCATCAGACTGAGTGTACCATAAGCCAAAATTGAGAGGGCCTGCAACATATCTCAGAATCATTTTCGCCATATTCCAGTGAGAATCTTTGGGGGATTCCATGAAATTGGAAACAAGGTTGGATGCATACATAATATCAGGCCTAGTTGTTGTAAGAGACACCAAACTGCTTACTAAACTTTTGTACAGGGTAGGGTCCACTGTAGGGCCTTCATCTTTCTTGCTCAATTTTGTGCCTAGGGGTATAGGAGTTTCTATCGGATTGCATTCTTCCATGCGGAATCTTTTGATGATGTTTGTTGCATACTTTTGTTGATAGAAAAAAATGCCTTTGGTTGATTGGTCAACCTCAATCCCTAAGAAATATTTCATGATGCCAAGATCTGTCATCTCAAACTGGTTAACTCAAGATTTCTGGTATATATCATGTCATCAACATATAAACATACAATCAAAATTTTACCGTGCTGATCAGTTTTGGTGTAAAGAGTTGGCTCATTTTGGCTTCTTCTGAAACCACTCTTGATCAGGTAAGTATTAATTCTATTGTACCATGCTCTTGCAGCTTGCTTTAAGCCATACAAGGATTTCTTCAACCGATACACTTTGGCTGGCTTCTCTCTAACTTCAAATCCAGGTGGCTGATCCACATAAACCTCTTCTTCTAAGACACCATTTAGGAAGGCTGACTTGACATCCATCTGGTATATTTTCCATTTGTGTTGAGATGTTATGGCTAAGAGAGTCCTTACAGTGTCCAACCTTTCTACTGGAGAAAAAATTTCACCATAATCAATACCTGGTTGTTGTGAGAATCCTTTGGCAACAAGTCTTGCCTTGTGTTTTTTAATCTGTCCCTTTTCATTTAGTTTAGTTTTGTAAACCCACTTGACACCAATACTTTTCTTATGTTTGGACAAATCAACAAGATCCCATGTCTTGTTCTTCTCAATGGAGTCAATCTCTTAGTTCATGGCTTGAACCCAATGTGGCTCCTTAGCCGCCTCTTTAAAAGATGTGGGTTGACATGACATTAATGAAAAAAGATTGTGTTGATCAATGTCATCCAACTGCTAATGGATTTCTCTCAAACTTTGAGTTCTATCATTTGGACGTTCATAGGAAGAGTTTCTGCTGGAAGTTGAGTTATCTTGAGAACTTTTAGATTGTCCTTGTACCTGCAGCCTTGGAAGAGCAGGCTGATGTGTTTGTTGTCCTAAATTCTACGTGTCTTCAGGATGTGACAACAATGGATCTTGACTGTCCATTGGTTGATTTTCAGTGTTGTTCTAGAACTGATTTTCAAATTTTTTTACATCTCTGCTAAGAATCAATTTCTTTGAGATTGGATTGTAGAGCCTGTAAGCTTTTGATGTTTCACTGTACCCAGTAAAGATGCATTTCTCACTTCTATCATCCAGTTTCTTCTTTAATTTGGAAGATATGTGAGTGTATGCTATGCATCCAAATGTCTTGAGATGAGCAACATTTAGCTTTGTCCCACTCCATGCTTCTTGAGGGACCTTCATCTTGAGACTGGTGGTTGAATATATATTTAGGAGATAAGTTGAGCATGCTATTGCTTCAACCCAAAATGTATTTGACAGACATTTCTCTTTGAGAAGGATCTTTTCCATTTTCATTATTGTCTAATTTTTCCTTTCAGCCACTCCATTCTATTGTGGAGTATACCTGGCTGTAGTTTGCATGATGATGCCTTGTGATTTACAGAAATTTGCAAATTCTTTGGAGCTGTATTCTCTTCCTCCATCTGACCTGAGTGCTTTTACATATTTTCCACTCTATTTTTCAGCTTCAGCTTTGAATTCTTTGAACTTTGCAAAAGTTTCAGACTTGTGTCTGAGAAAATAGATCCAAAGTTTCCTGCTAAAGTCATCAATAAACATTAGAAAATAAACGCTACCACCTATTGACTCTGTTTTCATTGGTCCACATAGGTTAGTGTGAACCATCTCTAAGTGTTGTTTGGCTTGAGTGGAGGATTGTGGAAAACTAGTTCTCTTATGTTTTCCAAGAATGCAAGACTCACATGGGGGATTTTTCTCTTTGAAGACAGATAGACCTTTGACCATGGAGTGCTTATGTGGAAGACTTAGACTCTGAAGGGGTAGATGTCCAAATCTTGTATGCCAAACCATAGTTTCATTGGGGGTAAATGCACTTTGTGCATATGATTGGATCAGATTTGCAGTTCTGAGGGTCAGGGGAAACATTCTATTCCTGGTCATGTGGATTTCAGAAATCAATTTTCTGTCGGGGTTTTTTTCATATATCCTACATGATGCTCCTTCAAAAAGTACCTTATAGCCATGTTCAATTAGTTTTCCTACACTTAACAGATTATGTGTCATATCTGGAACATGATAGACATTGTGTATGTCTTTCTTAACATTTTTTTTAGTAAGAATAGGGACAATTCCTTTTCCTTGAACTTTGACTAAAGAATCATTTCCAAGTGTAATATCAGATGAAATTGAAGAATCAATACATGAGAGAAAATCTTTGTTACCTGTCATGTGATTGTTGCATCCACTATCCAACAACCAGAGATCTTTATGTTGTTCTTTAGTCTTGTGGCATGAGAGAAACATACCATATGAGGTTTCTCCTTCATGATTTGAGACATGTGCTCTGCATGAGAGCAGATCTTCTTTCTTCTTCCGGCATTCAGATTCATAGTGCCCAAACTTCTTACAGTAATAGCATTGCATGATTGATTTTTCATTTGATCTTCTCCCTCTGCCTCTTTGAGGCTGGAAGTTCTGATTCTGGTTTTGTTTTCTATGACCTGGGAAATTCTGATGTTGTTTGTGACCTTCACTTGAGTGATGGTTACTTGGACTTCTCCCTCTTCCTCGGTGACCTTTGCCTCCTCCTCTGCCTTTCCCTCTGTTGAAGGAGAATTGAGTCTTGAAGGCATTATCCGTTGACTCATCTTCGAGATGTAGTCTGGTCTCATGTGTCAATAGAGAGCCCATGAATTCATCCATTGAAAAATTTGACAGATCCTTGGATTCAAGGATAGCTGTAACAACCATTTCTAATTTCTTTGGTAAACTTACGAGGACTTTCTCAACAATTCGTTGATCGGAGATGGCTTCACCAGTCAATCTGAACTGGTTTACAATTCCCATGACTCTGGTCATAAACTGATCAATGTTTTCATATTTTGTCATTTTTAAAGTCTCGAAATGCATCCTCAAGGTCTGCAGTTTGACTGTTTTGACCCTGTCATTTCCTTGGTAGGATGATTTAAGGATGTCCCAAGCCTGTTTAGAAGTAACAGCGCCTGTGATTTTTGAGAAAATCGAGTCATCCACTGAGTTTTGAATCCAGAATTTTTCCTTATTCTCTTAGTTCCTTTGTGTTGCCTGAGCAGTTCTTTGTTGGTTGGTCATGGAAGCAAGGTCTGTTGGATCCAGTTCCACATATCCAAGATCCACTGGATCCCAACACTCTTGTGCTTGCAAGAAGGATCTCATTCTAAGAGACCAAAACTCATAGTTCTTTCCAAGAAGAATC